>JAOYSI010074241.1:0-18798 GCA_025775065.1 Hiodon alosoides | reverse complement strand
TTATATATATAATTGTTGCTTGAGTCTCTGATTGAGTCCCTTGAGTCCCTTTACCACCTTACATACAAAGCTTTGATTGACTCCATTGACAAAATGCACGAGTGTGTGTTATTGAAAATACATTAAGCGGCTGAATTCAAACACTATTTAAGATTCCTTGTTTGATCATGATCGCTTCTTTAATCCAATTCTTGAATGTCCCACTGACTATTTTTGACAATTGTAAAATATATTTTTTGTCATTTTAACTGTGTTCTATTTCGTAACAAAAGCTGAGATTGTTTTTTTTTTCTCCCACCAATCAATTGTTTTGTTTTTTTAAATGTTTCATACAAAACAGTAAATTGGTTCAATTTGTAACTTATTCAGACACGAATGCGATTTTCTGTGCGAAACAAAAGTATGCTCAATTTTCAAGAGTAGTAATTTGTCCTAAAGTACTACCATGTGAGCTAAGCCAGGGGTTTGGTTATTGCCATTGAGTTTAAAAGTGTTTTTAAGTAAAAGTGGCAAACATTTTGACATTTTAGCATTATGTTTTTATTTATTTATGCAATGTCTCAGAATACAACATTCAATTTTCTTACAACTAGCTCGTCCTAGTTCAAGTATCCTGTTCTTGACACCGCTGATATACAGTTTCAACAGAATCACTTGCCCATGAAAACAGAGCATGTCTTACTGTAGAGCAACAGATGCCAGTGAGATTACTTTTCGGAAAGACATCAAGTTAATTAGACAAATACTGCATCTGATCTCTTACTATATGATAATATAATGCCTAGTGTATTGTATATCCCTTCGATTAATGCAGACCACGCATTTTTCCTTTGTAGGATTATTGTCCTTATTTCAAAAAGCAACAAAAGCCTACTATGTTGATCTTATTACACATAATACAAGATATGTCAAATTTTGTATGTGTAATTGTTCTATCCTTTTTGATTATTAAACTCAGAAGCAGTATCCCCATAAATTTCCAACTTAATAAATGCAAGCAATCATTACATTAACAACATTAACATTCATTGAAAATGCAATTTTTGTGGTTAAAACTCCTCTATTCCAAGGAACATCCACTATGGTATACTTTGGTAGTCAACTGTACCATATTGGCAACTGTACCATATTGGCATATTCGCAACCTGGACTTCTGACCAGTGTCCAGACAGTAATATGGTCTGATAAGTGTTGTTTTACTCTTTTTTTCTAGATCCTTTTGTTTGGAGAAAACCAAAGGAATATGGGCATTGAAATTTGAAGGAATTTGAATTGATTATTACTGAACATGGTAGAATAACCGCCATGGGATACAAAGTCATTTAAGGCCACCAGGAGCACTCTATGGTGCAAATATTATTTCTACAAGATTGTGACAGTATGACTTTCCACAACCGGATAGTAGACAGGGCATGTTATCGAGTATAGCTTTAACCACTTGACGCGTAAGTTTTAAATTCCCCCGAATGTCCCCCCATTTTTGCGCGTAATATATATAAGGCGTAATATTTTCGAACTCGTTTGTGATGTCACAACACAATAATTTTGTATTTTTATTTTATTTCAAACTGTCATTGCTTTCACGTTTTTTCAAATGAAGCATATGTCAGATATTCCGATTCTAAAATATGCTGTAATAAACATATATCATCACATATACCATTCTACGGAGCCCCTGAAGTGATGATATATGTTTATTACAGCATATTTTAGAATTTTGTATTTCGGTCACTGGTTTATTGCGCCATCGTATAATAATGAATGAAAAGTAATCGCTAACTGCTGTTTAATAATTTATGGTTAAATCATCATAAATAACGAAATGAGATCGGCTGGTGCTAGGTTAATTCCCCAGCTAACTTTTGAGTTGTTTTTGACAAACGAAATTGGTAGCTAGCTAGCTTACCATATCTTGCATAATAGCGCGATTTAAAAACGTGGTTTTAATGCTTAGTTTAATTATGTTGTTGAATATCAAGTCGGTTTATTATTTGAATTAAAATAACAGTCAGTGACTGTTCCATACGCGATTGGTACGTCATTTTTTCTAAACATTCCATTGCAGCGTCCTAATCACAGATATGTGATGGTACGCTGAAGGGACCACTATGAATATAACTCCTGATAGCTGTTATGTGAATATGTTTTTGCTATAAGTCATTTTTCAACAAGGGATTGAAAGTGATTGTTTAGATGTTCCCAAATTCCAACACGATAACGAGCTATGCATGCTTTTGTCAACCGCTTGCAGATGGCTAATGATTGTTGTATAATACCTGCTCTTAACTAGTTCCTATGTAACTACAGTGTGTTGTATTTTGTATTTTATATTTTAAATACATTCTTGGGTAGTCGTCCAGGCTACCTCTGTCTACAACAAGGGCAGGTGCTAAAAGTGTGCGGTAATGTATCTTCCCTAGCACGTGTTGCAGTCGAACATTTTCCCCCTCAAGCAAGGGGTAAATCTGGCCCAGAGTCTGTTTCATCTCTTCTCTTGAGCGTCTCATCTTCACATTTCAACTTCACTAACAAGTATATCTAGCTGATTAAAAATAAAAATAAAAATATAAAAATTATTTACAGATAATTACATTACCTGTAATAAAAATACATTACAGATAATGCTCTCTGGTTTCCTTTGTTAGATTATGCCTGCGTAGGCATAATGTCGCTGTAGTACACCCATTTGCCCCGCTAGATGCCGGTGCGTAGAGGTGGGGAGGGATCTGCTGGTCAAATGCTCAGTACTTGTTCAAGAGAACTTGAGTTAGTTTCTAAACTGAGGGATATCATTAGAGTCTAAGCAATTGTCTTTACTGTCACACTTATGTTTTAGGTTGATGAGCAGCATTTAGCCAACATGGGCACGCAATGATGAATAGGGCAACTTTATATCTGCAAAAAATACTTAGAAAGAAAGAAATTGTTCATTTTTATCACGATTATCCTTTATACATGGTGAATATCTGGATGTCTCTTTGTGCGATTTTCATAATTGTCATAGGAGACAGAATTAGATTCATTGGAATTTCAGAGGCATAATTAAAAGCCTCTTCTGGAATGTGTCTTTTGTCATATACCATATAGCACTCTAAATGACTTCCAAGGGTGAGAGAAGGAAATACATAGGGCTGGGACCAAATCAAAACTTTGGAAACCCCAGCTAACCGTACTTTACATAACTGTATATCAAATGGCCTTTTCTTTTTATGAGTACAAGAAATAAGATACTGAAAACACTTAATAAAAAAATCATAATATTTATTTGAATATCAGGTTACATGGTACACTGTAAAATCTAATTCAAGTGAAGGAACATAGTAGGCTGATGATAAGTTTGAGTAACTTTCCTATTCTGATTACACCACACTTACTCAGTAAAGTCTACACAAAACACAGGTTCTTTTATCTAGCTCCTGACTCACTCTGTTAGTAATGATAACTCAAAACCATAAGCTCCATTAACTAGCCTCTGTCGAGTAAAAAGACTCCACTTCCTTCAGTTCTACTCACTTCACCATTTTAAGTCCTACTCACTCCGTCATTTGTCGTAATAACTTGATCAAACTATGCAAACTCATTGCCTTGAAATAACTGATTGCATATTACTTGTAAAACTTAATTACCAGTACTACATAATACTGCCATTCCTAAACAAGGAATTATTATTAGACATCGATTTACCTCTAAAATAAAGCATATTGTAAAACATTCAATATCAAACACTTGAATTTAAAATGATTTCCTGCAGGGAATCAAGAAATAGATAGATTTGGTTCAATAACATTTAACAGCATTTTTTTTTTTTGCAAAGATACATGTCCTTTGAATATTGAATAAGCAGGAACAAAAACACATTCAATTTTAATGATGAGTCACCAAGTATATATATTTTCATTCCTGTAAAGAAACAAATGAACTGATGGATAAGCACAAAAAAAAATGTTTTAATACTATTTACGCACAGTAAGTTATGTATTACTTGTTTGAAGGAGTAATGCCAAAATATGATCATAGGAACTAGAAACAAGGTGCCATTGATATATAGAAAGATAAGTGTCACTAAGCAATTTAAGTACTAAACTGAAAAATTAACTTGGTTCCTTCTCCTTTCAAATACAGTGGATTGCAACTGAAAAATAAAACAAAAAAAAGACAGGTGTATTTAACCTGAAATCATATGAAACACCTGAGTTGCACCCAGGTGGATTCCACTCAACTAACGGTGACAATTGGTTGCTCCAGAGCTTATTTAGGTGTGTCATAGCAAAGGGGGTGAATACTTATGCAATCAATTTATTAATTTGATGTAATTAATTTAGAACAATTGGTAGATTTAATTTTTCAGTTTGACATTATGGACTTTTTTTGTGTTGATCGGTGGCAAAAACTCCTAATTAAATCCAATTGAATTCCATGTTGTAACACAATAAAATTTGGAAAAGTCCAAGGGGGATGAATATTTATGCAATCCACTGTATGTGTTTAACCTCAACTCAATATGGAGGTTAAGTGCCTGGTCTCTAAGATAATCTATATACAACATTCAGAAGAAACAGTAAAATATGAAACATGTATTGGCACTAAAATAATGGAAACGCTTAAGGAACAGGCTAACTATGCTTGTCACTTTCGTGCCATTTTTATTCTCAAAACAGGCTCTTTGGAAAGTGTGGAACTAAACCACTGCAGCAAGTAAAGTGCTGCTGGAAACTTTGCAGATGAAGAACTGGAAAAGTATCAACTTAAACTAACGTGAAAATATGACTCTTCATTCCAAAAAATTGTTGAGCTCATTAAATGTACATTTAATTAGACACAGGCATAGATTTGTCAAAAATGTCAAAGGAAGTATAAAAATGACAAAGGAAACCCCAAAACAAGAAACAATAACATGCTTTGAAGTCAGCACAAAATTAGACAAGTAGTTGGTTTTTCACTTTGCAGTTTTGGCTTTAGAGTTTTCTGTCCCAATTCCAGAATCACTTGTAGAATAAAGTTAAATGTGTTTTTCGTGCAGTTGGGGTAATCCAGGTATAGCGCATATGACAGCCCAAACAAGACACAAACTGTAAGCGGCAAGTCTCAAATATCCTCCATTACGATACCTCTACAATGATGGCTGAGGAGACGGAGTCAAGGTGCAGCATATTCGAAGAGCTGTTTGGAGTATCTTCAAGGATGACAGTCAACATTGCCACAGTAATCCTGCAATGAAACAACATTGTAGCCATGAGAGGCCAATTAGGATAACATGAACAACACATAAGCCGGTATTCTGATTGGGCACAGTGTCTAAAAAGTGCCTTAAAAGCAGATTAAGCATGGAATATTTTAGACAAGCCAGGTCAATAAGACAATTTCTATCCGTTTGAACATAAATTTCACTTAATAAAGAGTCAGAAACACCCCCAATACAAGAAACAACTGAACATGGCTGCAGTAAAAGCCTGGCAAAGCGTCTGAAAAGAAGATACCAAGAGTTGTCAGTGGGTTTCAGGCTCTTGCAGTAAATGCGTGCAAGGCATATGCGACCACTTAGTAAGATTTATACTGTCCCATAGAAAATTGGGGGGAGGAACTCTAAGTGCTATTATTCCAAGTTGGTAAAACATATATACATAAGAATGCCATTAAATAAAAGGTGACATTTGGTACGTTTACCTCATATTCGTCTTTTCATTGCAACTTCAAATTCTTTGCGTGTACAGCAAAAATATATTTTTAAAAATGTCACTCCACAGTCCCAATACTTTTGGACGGCACTGTAGTAGACAGAAGATGGGAATTTACAGGTACTTACAAAGCATGTCCTGAAAAATTCACTGCAGTCATCACCCAGAAGGATGGGAATCCATCCAAGAACAACTGAGCGCTTTGCAGTTACATCTGATGTCTAACAGGGAAGGAAAAAGAAAAAAGGCATAAGCAGCTGTGTACACATATATATTTTATATTCAGAGGACAAACCATTTCAGCTGAAAAGTTATAACGTGACAGCTTTCCTGGTTTGAACTGAGATAATTAGCTACCAAAAATGCAACATGAACACCGATGCAAATCTCTTTCAGTGAACTGTATGTGAATGTGCCCTTGAATGACTTACTCCTGAAATTTGCTCCAATAACTCTGCTAACATCCTCCCTACACTTCCTGTTTTGGACTTGAAGATGTGGATAAAACGTGGGGTGTAACGGTCCAGTGCTTCAAAGAAGTCCCTCTGGGGGGTTTTACAGGCAATCCTCTTGAATTCGGCAAACACCTAAAATAGCAAGGAAAATATAAACAATATTATAGAGACAACTGAAAAATGTCAATATTTAATAAATTTGAGTTTATTACCAATACACCCTCACCTGACTCTCAGTAAAAAGGGCCGGCCACCGCTCTACCATTTTCAAGACAGGAGGCCTTATCTCCACTATCTCTCGCCTCCGTAGCGGGAATGTCTAGTCCATCTTCTGTGAGATGAGAGTCCTATTGGGTTGCTTTTTTTCATTTCCTCAACAAGGGCCTCTCTATCCATTTCAAGGCTTGTTTCATCCTGCCCTTCTGGAAAGTTTGGGAGAAAATTTGCTTCTGATCTCTTTGTCTTTTAATGTTCTTGGTTGTGGATTCTCCCTCTGGGAAATATTTACCAAAGTAAGAGGGACGTTCTTGAAGTTTTAGGTTGCATGAATAATTGTCTTAAAGAATTTAGGTTTTCCCTCAAACCGCACTGTCCAGACATCAGCTAGTGGGCCAAATGTTTTGATTAACTGAGGGTAATGTTCAATTTAATGGTGTTTTGGGTGAAGTTTTGAGTTGGGAAAAACTCTCTGAAATAAATGTCTATGCTCTGAAATCTTGCAATCTAAAAAGTGGATTGACTCCTCTGTAAAGCATGATGACACTGCCAGTTCCATTATATCTTTTCGGATCATCAAAACTTCCCAGGTTTAGTTGCCCTCCGGGATATTATGACTAATCAGCAATAGAAATAGTCTGAGCAGCATCCAATTTTCATGACCATTTCCTGCAATTGTTGTCTTAGAGGAAAAGATCTTTGGAATGATTTGTGGTTGATCAGTTTTATCTGAGAACGTGTAGGGAAACTGTTTGATTGCCTTATTCAAGGACTCAAGTGAGACATATTTATTTGCAATCAAATCCTGCAGGCAGAGGGACAATTTAAAAGGGACAACCCCTTCCAGAAGATGTAATATGTCTGGTGGAAAACCGTCCACAACATAAAAATGTTTCAAGATACAGCTTCTTTTTTCTATACTGTCTGGACAAGGTAGGATCCTTCTCAACCTCCTACACATGTCGTGAGTTTCTTGCATTCTCAGTTGATAGAGGCCTGAACGTACCTCCTTTCTTACATTTACTCTCATTTAGCCATACAGAATCTACAAATCTGATCAACTGTGAAGCTCTCGAAGAACACTGCCAATGAGTGGGCAGCCAAATTATCTGCTGTGACATACAAGACAGTGACCTTAATGCTGGCTCTCAACTGTGCTATATATACACCTTGCAGCTCAAGAGACACAAGGTCCCGAATGAGAGGATGGAGAAATTTGACATGCTTTTTGAATGTAGTGCTCTTGCAAAGGAGGGCAAGCTGAATAGCATGGAGAGAGGAGCGAAATTTTGGATGCAGATTATTTAGTACCCAGTAAACAGCACACGTGTTTTTTTTCTTCTATGTCCCCAATGGGTTTGCCACCTCAAAATTATCCATATACAAGCAAAGTGCTATCCTAAACACTTCTTCCATCAAGAGAGCATTCTCTTTAAAGTGGAACCATCTCTGTAAGAGCTATATCCCTGTAACAGACTTGTCTGTGGTGACAGAGCCTTATCCAAAACGTCCCGATTGCTTAACATTGCCTGCAGCATTTTAAGTATAGGGACATAAACAACAGTTTGCTTGTTCTTGTCAATGTCAAGCTCAACTGGCATTGCAACAGGGAATTTTCACAACACTTAAGATGCTCTCTTGCTAGCAGTGGACAAGGATCCCTCTTTAGTAGTGAATTAAAAAAAAAAAAAACATTATTCTCATTTACTGCACTGACTACATTACTCACAACAGAGTTGTTAACCTCACCGCAATTTGCCTTATTCACCTCGTGGCTATGTTGAAAACCAAAACGAAACTAGAGGGTACGATCCAAACCGGAAGTTCCCCAACAATGACAGAGCAGGCGGGAGCAGGTATCTGTTCAACATTTTGCTAGTTAGCTAGGTAATATAACGTAACAGGATGCTACAACTTCACGAGCTGCTGCAGGAGATGTTAGCATATCTAACCACACCAGACTGTTTCTGTTGAGTGCTAATATTATCTTCTTTTACCGATAGTCAAGAGGACCGAGACACTCAGTTTGAGAGCTAGGTCTTTTCGCTCAATGCGTAAAAATGAGGCACCTTACAACATTCAGGTATCATGATTGTGGATAAACTGCTCAGTTTGCAGAGTGGTGCCACTGCTAGAACATATCTGCTTGCTAAACGTTCAAACGTTCATTTTGATTGTTCACATCAACAGTTCATCTATCCCTGCTCGACTAAAAATAACATTATCTGCAGTTGATGTGATGTCTAGCTGAAAGTGTATTGGAACCATCAATCAAAATAGCTTGTTTCCAATGACACTACAAAGCAAGGTGCTGGGTGCTACTGCTGGTTATTAGCATAAATAAGTGTTAGAGTTTGTTTACAGACATGGGTTGCTCAGTTTACAGAAAAGACTCTTCAAGAAAGACTCTTCGGTGATCTGAACATACTTTTGTGTCCACGTGGATCTGTAACGTTAGATATAAAATGTATGTTACTGTTAGTGAGGCGGCATTGCTGGTATCCAGCGGTCCAATGTTACCTCCGTCCTCCTCAGCCTCGTTTTGGTTTAAGATGGTGACGTAGGTGAATCAGGCGAATGCTGATCAAGTATTCTCTGGACTGTAGTATGTATTATTGGCTGAGATATAGCAAATATATCTGGTTAATTTGTTGGTTAAATTCTTGCAAAGCATTTTCTGATATGTGGAGAATTGTCTGCATTTTAAGAAACAGGGCAGCCATGTTACGTTCCAACTGGCCCTCTAAGTCTTGCACATCTTCTCTATATCCGCTTTCTGGTACCTTAAATTTAATGTCATCATTTGGGTCTACAGGGATAGCATCATCAAATTGGACATTTTAATTTAAGAGAACAATATCTGACTTTAACTCCATCCTATCATGCAAGTTATGCTCTACATTTATGAGCATTACATGTTGAGTAAACATTGCTTTGAAAATGACAGCCTTGATTGGGGCAACAAACCATTTGCAGCAGCTTCAGATGTTTACGCAAGTAGGCGAGAAACTCAGTATATGTACAAGGCTCTACAAAGTCACAAAGCTGAAAGTGAAATGCTAATTTTTCTAACATATTGAGTGTGACGAGTTGATAAGTTCACTTTAAGGGCATAACAAGACTTAAATGTGCACAAGCATTCCTTATGTACACATGGGATTGGAGAAATTTGGGTGTAGCTTCCATATTTTAATCTATAGTGCTTTATTAAGAGCCCTCTTATCTCAGCACAAAATGTGCAGTACTTACATGCCCACTGCATTGGATGCACAGGTCTTAGCTGCCAAGCTTATGGCCTGACTTGCTAGCAATATTAGCTAATGTTAGCAAAGTAAGAGCATGGATATTCGTTCAAAATTAAATGTTGTTAAGCGAGTCGTTTGTCTGAAACTTATATTCCGAAAATACCCTTCTCTTACATTAAACCTTGCTCTTTCAAGGACTTATATTTTTTTAAGTTTGGTGGACTTAGTGTAATGAGTGCAATGATGTTTTCTCAACACAAGTGCAGAGAACTTGATCTTAACAAGCGACACCGTTGTATTGTTAAAAATTGCGTAAAGTATACTTATATATGTGATTAGGGATGTTTGTCAGGATTTACAGTGTAGATAAAAATGACCTGTGATTAAAGTGAGATTTTGTGGCTGAACGATTATTTTTTTTCAGACACGAGCTAATGTGCTTGCATTGTTCATTAATGAATGTATACACATTAGCCATATCATTCTTAGAGCAAAAAAAATATTTGTAGACTCGCCATTGACTCATTTGGGTTCATCAACATTGCATTCCATGTCATCCCCCAGTGTTTTCAAAACCTTTTAACATACAATATATAAACTACCCACTCACAGTGGCTGAGATCCCTGCTGACTGAAGTCCTGTTGATTTTTGTCTGACGGGGAAAGCGTATTTAGTGACGGTGACAATAGGTCTAATACTGTATACAAGTATTTTTGATACCCAAGGAGGACTTAAAATGGTCACTGTACAATGACCTTTAAGGGGTTATATTTTGGTATCTCAGTGACAGTAGTCCTAATCATGCTGAGTATGTTATGCTATAATCCTGACCAACAAACTATTTACACAAAGAATGCTCTGCTCTCTCTTTCCACTATTGCCACCCAATCAGATTATTCTTTCCCAAGAGCATATTTTTGATTTGTGTCTGCATTTTAAATGTGGTGATTGGATGTAGGGTGATCGAGAGAAATGTAGTAATTAACATATATTACATTAATTTTTTTACTGTACCTTTAGATGACAAAAATCACAACTTAATAATCGCAATTATTATCTGATACCAGTATTACTAGAATTACTTGTGATAAAGATACACTGTACAAATAAAGAGCTTTTTTTCTCCCTAATGTTAACATGTACTATAAATCACTGGAGCAGATTTTACTGTCAGTTTGATATGACAAAAATATATTTAAGACCGCAGTTTAAGGCCTTATAATATAATAAAAAAATGTAATGATTTAAATCCACTTTATTTGCCTCACTTTGGTAGCCAATATACATTATATTAACTGTCATTTATATTGGTTACCTAGTTATCTTTTAAAATATAACATAGCTGTGGACATGACAATAACATCGAGTTTGCTGTCTTTTGCAAGCATAGAGGAAGTATGAATGTAGATTTAGCACATTTTCCCACAATCATATATGGTAATATGATAATGTAGCTTCTGGATCAGTGATAAGTTTGTGATACATGACAAAGCCTGAATGATTTTAATGGAGGTTATTTGTACTCCAGGGTCTGGGGGGATGGGGGGAAGGGTGTCACCAGACTCATAGACCTTCTTGTTAATTTTTTTTTTAACAATAGTTAGACAGTGCTGAAAGACACAACTATTGTGCAGAGTTATCTTTTGTAAGTTATCTCGCTGCCCCCCTCACTCGCTCCTTTTTATCTGGTTAAGTGGCCTATAAATCTAAGAACGTTGAAGGAAGAGTGAGAATGCGCTGGAAGTCAGAATAAACACCATGGCCACTGCTGTATCATTTTAAAATGTAAACATTATCTTCACTTTTTGATTTAGATTTTCATAAAATCTGTGATAAAAAAAAAAAAAAAAACTAACCTTAAAAAACCCTCTTCAGGTAGGAAAGGGAAAGAGCAGATTTGTTGTAAACACATTTTACATTTGGCAAACCATCCTTGCATAAATGAAGAATATTAAGTGGACAAAACATACATGGTACAGCAGAGAAAAACCGAAACTGTGCTCAGTATACTATTATACACCAAGTGAATGGCCAGCTCTCAGAGATCGCCCTGAAAGCTGAGATCACAGCAATCAAAAGACTGGAGTACAAAAAAGAACATTATCACCAGAAGAGGAGAAAGGTGCACAATATCAGGATTTTCTGTGGCTTCCTGACAAGATTGTCAAAGCAAGGCAAGCTTCTGGGCTCTTAAAATAGAATACTAAAAGCTCATGTCACTCCTCAGTTGACAGGCCAAGGAAGAGAAGCCCGTTATCTATTTGAGTGATATCTACAGCCTGAGCACAGACATTCGACAGAACTTCCCTGCATGGAAATTCCAGCAAGTGTTGTTTTTAAAATTCCCATTGATACACTAAGGCTGGCATCAAATCAAAACTTAGTCCCAGCCTTAGCCAATGGCAAAATATAAAATACAAATTGCTTTAAAAAATAAAAATAATTTATGGGACATTCCTCAAAACCAGATTGTGCAGATTTTTTTATTACTACTGATGTTTAACACCATATTTCATTAAGTTAAACCATAATTGATTGTAACCAAAATATTCCTTTGCATGTTCTTGGCTATGAAAAGGAAAACAATAGATTAACTTTTTTTGATTGTTTTTGAAAAAAAAAGTCCTGGACAAGTTTCCACCATATATGTCTTTTACTTGGAAATGTTATGCCAGTTTGTATAAATACTGCTTGCGTGTGAACAATCTGTGGCTTGAAATCTGTTGAAGAATCACACTTGACCTGTTGGGATGAGCTAGTTAACCCCCTCTAAAGGCATTATAAACAGTTTTAATAAAAGTTGGATATGGGGAGGAGGTAGGTTTGCCATAAGCAGATTATTCAAAGTAGAGTCGAATTGCGGGTTATTGCCTTTGAGAAGGACGGACTTGCCCTGGTTAACCTTGTGGGGACTTTTCAGGGGAATTCAGTAGTTGTCAATTTTCAGCCAGTGTGTGAAAGGGAGTGTTAAACCTGAAAAACATCTTTGGCTGAAGGATCACACCTGATCCACTGGGACAAAGACATGTGGCTTGTTTTGTAAGAAAGCTTGTATTGGCAAAAGCTTTTTAGATGCTTTGTTGTGATATTATTTGCCTGGGGGTAGGTAGCATCTTATTAACGTACATTCAAATTCTATCTGTGTTTTCAAGTGAACCTTGCATGATCCTGAAGAAGTGGCTGGAGTAGCGATCTGCAAAGATACTGGATTGTTCAAAACTTCTCAAATGTTTGCAGAACGATAATATGTACGAATATGATATGTATCATGTATGAGTGGAGAAGGGGAGTGGACTGTCACCTGACTAAATCTGAAGATTGGGAGCCATAACCCACATCGCAAGTCTCTTTTTTAGTCATTAACTTCGAAGTAGTTGAAAAGTCATCGTGGATTAAACACAAAGTTAATAAAACAAAAAAACTAATAAAATGCATGCAAAGAAGCTCCCTTAGGCGGCCCATTGACCACAGAACCTGCAGTAAGAAACCTGCAGTAAGAAAAATATTACTTTCATTGTTTGTCCTGCCTACTCACAGAGATTTATTGAGTGGCATCTCATTCAGTGTGGTATATATTTATATTTTCTTCTCTATGTGATCTTTGAATTCTAATAATTGTTTTCACTCACTCTCCTACGTCCCCTGATCCATCTGTCACTTTGCCATCAACTATTTACATTTTTAATGTACAGTACCCCATTACAAGTACTCCATTACAATCAAACTGTCAACCGAACTCCAGTGTAGAGAATTTAAACAAACTGGAATTGTAAAACACAACACATGAAAGCTGTGACCACTTTAGAAGGGCTAAAACTCAGTTTCTGACATTAAACATAAACCATAGCAGCAGATCCTTTAAGTCCTGTAGGTTTTGAAGTGGGGCCTCCATGGATCAGACTTGTTTCTCCAGCACATCCCACATATGCTTGATTGGATTGAGATCTGAAGAATTTGGAGGCCAAGTCAACACCTTGAACTCGTTGTTGTGTTCCTCAAACCATTACTGAACCATTTTTGCTTTGTGGCAGGGTGCATTATCCTGCTGAAAGAGGCCAACGCCATCAGGGAATACCGTTGCCATGAAAGGGTGTACATGGTCTGCAGCAATGCTTAGGTAGGGGGTACGTGTCAAAGTAACATCAACATAAATGGCAGGACCCAAGGCAGAACATTGCCCAAAGCATCACACTGCCTCCGCCGGCTTTCCTTTCTTCCCATAGTGCATCCTGGTGCCGTGTGTTCTCCAGTTAAGCGACGCACGCACCCGGCCATCCACGTGATGTATAAGAAAACGTGATTCATCCGACCAGGCCACCTTCTTCCATTGCTCTGTGGTCCATGTCTGATGCTCACATGCCCATTGTAGGTGCTTTCGGCAGTGGCCAGGGATCAGCATGGGCACCCTGACTGGTCTGCAGCTACGCAGCCCCATACGCAACAAACTGCAATGCACTGTGTGTTCTGACACCTTTCTATCAGAACCAGCATTAACTTTTTCAGCAATTTGAGCTACAGTAGCTTATTTGTTGGATCGGACCACATGGGCCAGCAAAAGTCTTAGGCACCTTAGCTTGTTTACACAAATGTAGTCCTTCAAGTTTATTTTTTGTCTTCTGCATTACTGTGTCAGTAGAAAAAACGCTTTTTTGGATGTCCAAACATTAATTCTGTCTGTGATTACATGGACAGACAGAAGCAAGGCAGGCAACCAAAGCCTGTAGAAGTAATGTGGCAAGTTCTCCAAGATGCTCTACCTGCCGATTATCTAATAAAACTGCAGTGTACCTTTGAGAATTGATGCAGTTTTAAAGGCAAAGGGTGCTCACAAAAAATATTCCCTCCCAATTTTTTGGTTGTGTTTTTAATTGTTTTTAGTTTATTGTACTTTATATATGTATTTATTTTATATTTAGAAACTTTTCATTTGATTATTTTTGAAAGCATCTTCTCTTTACATAATTTTTTTTTTACACGTGCCTAAGACTTTTGCACAGTACTGTGTATATATACACTGTATGGACAAAAAGTATTGGGCCACACCAATTGATCATTGAATTCAGGTGTTTCATTCAGTCCCATTGTCACAGGTGCATAAAATGAAGCACCTAGCCGTGCAGTCTGCCTTTACAAACATTTGTGAAAGAATGGGTCGTTCTAAAGAACTCACTGAATTAGAGCGTGATACTATAATAGGATGCCACCATTGCAACAAGTCAGTTCGTGAAATTTCTTCCCTCTTAGATATTCCAGAATCAACTGTAAGTGGTATTATTGCAAAGTGGAAGCGTTTAGGAACCACAGCAACCCAGCCACGAAGATTAAAAACAATTTCATCACTAATGGGTTAATTCTTTTTATGAACCACAGAATTCTGAGCAGTTATGCCAAATTAGGTGAGAGTACTAAGTGCCATAGGAGCATAATATTATGATTTGAGTCCACCATGACAGTTCTGTCTCTGTTTTCTTCTGAGCCAATGTGGCACCGCAGAGACCCGGATGAGTAATGTTAGCATTTCTATTTCGGAGAATCACGTTCCCTTTTAGATACAAAATATGAACCATTACAAATTTGTCATGTAGACAGCCATTTGGCTCTGCACAAGCAAAGTGACATCACATATTTATAAATGTGTTTGTAAACTGTGATCAGAGCTCTCACCTTACAGGGTGGTGGAGGGCTCTGCTGCAGATGCCACCAGTCGTCCCAAAACCAGGGCACTGTGTGTCCTCGAAGTTCAGCAAAACCTGTGCAGAGTTGTAAAGACTGCTGCATTGCAGATATCCGTGAACGATGCACCCTGGAACATCGCCCAAGAAGCGGTCTGCCCTCTGTGGAATGGCCAGAGATCTATTCAAGTGGGAGCAGCCTGTTAAGCTGATTCGCCATCTTTATCATTTCAATGAGCAGGCAGGACTACCTCTGCTTGGACAGGGTCTAGCCCTGAGAATGAGAACTGCCCATTCTCCCTTGTAATATGCCAGTGCTCTCACTGGGCACAACATGTGACAAAGACATTCTCTTATTTAAAGGCCAAAGTAGTGATATAAATGTGTGCAGGAGATGAGAGGTGAGCAGCTATAACAGTAATTATACAATTCAGTTTATCTTTCGGAATAAAATCCTGGAAAGCAACAATTCCCAAAGAGTATCCGACAAGCGCTCCACTAATACTTAATTGAATTGAATGAACTGAATTCTATTTAATTGAAATAAAAATGAACTGTTTGATTTAAATGACTATTTTTAACAGTTATTTTTGAGCAGCTAACCTGCAGAGGCCACGAACTCTAGGAAATAATGTAATTAAGAGAGCGCACCAAATGTCCTTCCTTCGTTTTTTAAACAGCCCCAGAGCCAAAGTCTAGCTGCTTTACCCAATTTTAGACTAAATATTGTAGATTAATCTGTTAAAATATACTATGTTTAGGCTAATGTTTCACAGTTTTCAGAGGTTATGTGTAACAGTGCAATCACGCTTTTTGTGATTAAATTTTATTTCATATTGTAAGTGTAGACTAGGATTTTGTAATTGGTTTTTGGTACATGTGGTGCTGTGGGTAGGATCTCACCTCCAAATAACAAAATGAAATAAAGAAAATCAAACAAAAAAGTTTTTTTCTTGTTTGATAACCCACCCAATGGAGTGGAATAATAAATCAGCTGACGAGTAGATATTTCAATGAACATGTTTTACCCTCATCACAGAATAAACCAAAGAAAGATCCTCTATGGGGAATTCAGGGTGTGTCAGTTGAGGCATTCAGTTTCTCGATGCATTCCCATGAAGGTTGGGTCAAGTCGAGTTTGTTGCAGTCTGTAGCGGCTAAGAGGACTGGAGTGGTGTTTCCTTGCACCATCATCAGCGCTCTGTGAGGGGGAATAATGCGTTCCCATGTTAACATTTCCCTTTTTTCTCCTCTCTTGGAACTAGTGATCCCACTTTTGATTTAGGCTTTTGACTGCACTGAGCTGTCTAATTGAATCAGTGCACGCAGGTGCGTTTTTCTCATTTAGAGTGGGTATTGCCTCGGTATCTTTCGGGAGGCAGAAATTCACCCATTGTCTTGCTGCTGGATCAAGCGCGACTGTCTGAATTTGTTTTGTTGTCCTGTGTGTTTTCCTGCCACGATGGCCTCCTATGGCATCACAAACCCCCCTCCTCAGTTCTGACTCAGGGGAGGTTGCAGTCAATACCCAGGAAGCGTTAAGACTGTGAGGTCTGAAAGGGTACGTAGACGTTCACATCCTTGGCGGGGGCCATCCAGTGGAGCGGAGCGTGGTCTGTCTGATGTGGCAACTGTCACATTGTAGTACACGAGGGCGCTCACTGCCCACTTGATCACCAGGCAGTCTTTTTCCACTGTTGTGTAGCATTGTCCCTAAGCCGGTGTCTGAGGCATTTGTTAATAGCATGAACGGCAGGGAGAAGTCTCCATTGGAGGTTGTCTCCGTCTCCAGAGTCCAATCTACCCAGCCCGGCTCAGCTGGTTCTTCCTTGTGAGCTCTGTAAGGGGGATAGTCAGAGAAGAAAAGGCCAGGACAAACGTATGGTAAGAACCCTTAAGCCTGAGGAATGCCTTTACTTGCCTCTAAATCTCGAGTTGGAGCCTGTCCTGGACAGCAACAACTTTGGACTCCTGGGGTTTTAGGAGGTCCCAGCCGATAAGGCATTTGAGGTATTGTGCCTTACTTTGGGCCCTATGGTTATATTTGCTGCAAAGCCGGCCTTGCGTGCCCAGTACATGCTTGACAAGGGTGCAGTGAGGAGAAGCTTGCTTTTCCCTTACCTCGTTATCCAAGAGGCTCTTGGGGTGATGGTCATAGAGTAAGTTGAAGCTCAAGTGAAGGCCTGTGGAACCTTGTGAATGGCAAAGAGCACATAGAGTAGAAAGAGTTCCCAGACCTGACCTTCTTGGTCCACCTCCTGCCGAAGCATCGGTTTCAAAGTCTGGTTGATTTGCTCTATCTGGGGGTGGTAGACTAAGGTGTGCAGCAGCTGAATGTACATGAGCGAACACAGACCCAACATTATGCGGGACATGAAGATGGGCCCCCAAGACATGAGCAAGGACAGGTGTAGTACAGCGTATATGTATACTACTGTGTAAAAGTCTTAGGCACATGTAAAAAAATTATGTAAAGCAAAGATGCTTTCAAAAAGAAATGGAAATGGAAATATTCCAATTTAAAAAATTACTATAACGGGCAGTCAACAGTAAACAACTGAGAAATATAAAATTAATATTTGTTGTGACTACCCTTTGCCTTTCAAACTGCATCAAATCTATTAATTATCATACACTGTTGTGCAGTTTTATAAGAAAATCTGCAGGTAGATCACCCTGATTAGCCACTCGGTACAGCAGGCCTAGCTGGAGGCTGAAGTTGGGGGAGTAGGTGAATGGGCACCGATAGGCGGTCCTTCCTATGTCCTGGAACTGAGCTGTCCTGAACTAGCCCTGAAGTAACACAGAGTTAAAGACAAGCAGAGACAGGGTTAAAGACAAGCAGCTTACCCTCATCGCCCCTGTCATTTCCATCATCTAAGACGTCCCTCTCCATAACGATGCTGGCAAGGGCTTTGGGAGGATGCACTGCTGTTTGTTGTAGGGGCCCATCTGGCTGCTTCATACTGGCAATCAAAGCTATGGAATTTCATTCCCACAACACAATCATGGCAGGCTGGTGGTCTTTGGGGTTGCCTGCCACATTTATCCAGGCTCTTGGTCTGGAGTTGTATACAGGACAGCGCTATTGCTCTCTTGGGCAGTGCCCTGTAGTCGTCAGCAGGGTATCCCGGCTCACTAGGCTGGGACTGGCCACAATAGTCTCCTGCTAATTATTGGGGGGAAAAATTATGTGGTACAAAGGTCCTCAACACTGTCTATCCCTACATTCTTCACCACTATTTAGTTCTGTACCACGGGTGGACAGCGCAGAGTTGGAACCTGGCAGTTGTCCCGTTTATTACCCTTGCTGCAGAGACAATTGCCAAGGAGGATCTGACCTCCAAACAGGAAAAAAACTTCTCCCAACGGAGAGGAATAATAAATCATCTTCTCACTCAAATACAACAAAACAAAACCAAAAAATTTAATTAAGTGAGAGAAAAAGTGAAAAAATATAACCTTTTATCTTGCTAGCTAGCCAGCTGCAGTGTCATAAAATATGTAAGAACACTTCCAGTCTCTTTGTCATGT
>JAOYSI010074240.1:39421-52563 GCA_025775065.1 Hiodon alosoides | reverse complement strand
TATTAACCGAAGTGGTTTAGTTTCTGGCCTTGAAACCAGGATGTTGCTGGTTCAAATCCAAAGGAAGATGCAGCTGTTCTCTGTCTCTATTCTGAAATGCTCCTTTAAAAATCAGTAGGTAATTGTGTTTACCCAACAGAAGCGTCAGCTAAGAAATAAAATCATGTAAAGGCCTCTACTGCCATCTAGGGTGCATTTACAGTGTTTCATGTGAATGGACAAGCACGTTCTAGGTTTCACGAGGACTGCAAATAGCAATGCATCAAATAATCATTCCATTAGCTAACCCTCCAAGTGCTTTAAAAACGAATAATGATTTTATTTCTGTTAAAACTTGTAGCAGCATTTTGTATTAATTGCTAATGAATTTATCTATTTCTCCATCAGCTCAGTTAAAAGTGCATTGCAATAATCTTTATAATAATATTTTTTTGCGTCGTCTAAGGATATATAGCATATATTGCCTAATATAATACAATTTGGTTCTAGTTAACACGACTTACATTTGATCCAAGGCTGTAGGTTCCAATCTAAGTTATGCCACCAGTTTTTACCAAAGTCAAAGTTGACCAACAGCCACTGAGTGTCCGGTGGATATTGATTTTCCCAGACAAGAAACATTATCTTGCCACATTCTCTGGCTCTCCAGATATTTATCAATCAGGACAATCAAAGCAAATACTCATACATGTGGATACTGGGTAATTTTTATCAACTGAATCTATTTCAATACAATTATTCAGACACATAGTTTGTTTTGTGGATCCGTTTTTAGTTATATTTCGAATCTGAAAAGTCACCCATTTCTTTTACACTTTGTAGGCTACACAGTGTGCATGTCTGATTAGATTATAGGTTTTGATTTCATCATCATTTGATGTAAATTATAAAACATAATCATAAAGGACAACTTTTTGTCTATTTTTTACAAAGCTGTCCTTTATTTTACAACCAAAAATTCTGAACATTAATTATTGTCATGGACGCTTTTATTTTGAATGATTTATACTACAAAGTTGCCCTTCTGTGATATGTTTTATAGTGCATTGGGGGCAGATAAGGATTTGAATGCTTCTACCAAATCATTGGCGTGACATACTATAGGTCGTTTTCAACATCTCTTAAAGATTAGCTGGACTGGTCTCAAACCTTGGACGATATAACGTTTCAACGAAGTTGAAAACGTATAAACAAATGTATGTCCCGCCCTTTTACTTAACCAACGCCACCTATTGTATCATACGGGTAAATTCGGCTTTGTTATAAAGCAGTAATTCCCGTTAATAACATCAAAGTGAAACGACAATGACAAATCACACTCGGCCATGACCAGACTTTCTAAAAGGAATGTTTTATCCATTGATACTATCGTTGTTTGAATAAACAAAGGAGTGAAGTTTCAACTGTCCGCCATGTTTGTTGTGGGTCAAGGGAGCTGTCTTTTTGGGAGGGGGGGTTGTCAAGAAGATGGCGGCTTCCAGGCAGGCATGAGAGGAGATACTTGTCAATAAATCGAGAGCTTTCGGGTTACGTTACTCAAGTCCGGTCTACGAGATATATTGCTGGAAATAAGAACTCAAAACTAGTAAGTTCATGGTGTTATCGATATTTTTGGGGCCACTTGAGACGTTTTGTTACGGCAAACACATCCGCCATTTTTCTTTAGGGATGTACGAAGTGGGCTATTTTGTCGACAAGATGGCTGCTTCCACCGGGCAGCTTGAAAAATAGTATTATGAACCCCAACGTTGCAATTAAATTTAATGTTAAATGTTTGAAATTGAAACGGTTCACACATCCAATCACTAATCCCTTGCATGCTTGGCGAGCTACATTATACTAGCAAACATGTAAACATGATAATAAAACGTTGCATTTTGATGACAGCCCGTGTTTAAAACGGATAAATGTTTAATATTTAGGAATAAATGCCACCGTTTATTTGATAAATTCAGGATAGATTAAGAGTTTAGTTATTGAATTAAATGTATCTTACAAGATGGCGACTCCCAGAGAAGCATGAAAATAGCCGTCTGCAGTAAATAGATTCGATTTCAGAAAAAAAATATGAATAAACCTATACTTTTCTTGTATTTTAACTTGATACCTGTTCAGTTGTGAATCATATAATGGTCGCAACGGTTTAATTTACCGTAAATACAGAACACTTGTTTTTAGTAACGTTTGTATTTTTGTTATTTATTTTTTTACACCGCCATTTTTTAGACTGGCGGTGAGGGTTTGTTTGGTTACAAGATGGCGACTCCCATGGAGTGGTATTGCTTTGCTTCTGGGGGGAATTAACTACAGGATGAAATAATTAGATTAATATTAATGGAATACACAATTAGTTTATTTAATCTAAAACATACTGACACCGCATGCGTATGGTTTTAACTCCCGGTGGCCAAGGGGTTCACTCCAAGACCAGCCGGCTTTTTTAAAATCTATCTGCTAAGAGTTGATAAAATGGCGGCTCCCATGGATTTTACATTTTCCTGAATAAGTTTAATTAGGAATACATTTGCTGTATGAATATTTTCATGCTACGTTAAACTTACATTTTTAATTAAAGGCATTTTTAAAACGTTTTTTTTTTTAAACATATTGCTTCTTAAGAGTGTTATTTTGCGGATTTGATTATTGGATTCAGGATTTATTTTTATTAATTCGGGTAAGACTTAGATATTTTATGCATTTTAGCGGCGGATAGTTAAATGTAACAATGCAGTTTAAGCTTTTTTCTCCTCCTTGTAGCGGACATGTCTTCACCTGGTTCCGCGGTATCTGGAACCACCGGCTCGGTTCTGCAGCCGCGTTGGAAACGGGTTCTGGGCTGGTCTGGCCCTGTCCCTAGGCCTCGACATGGACATAGAGCCGTCGCAATTAAGGAGCTAATGGTTGTATTCGGTGGAGGAAATGAAGGGATTGTGGACGAGTTACACGTCTATAACACAGGTACATTTTTTGATTGAACATTCCTAATGTGTATTTCAAATGGTATGTTGTACCATTTGTTTAGTGTGTAGTCTGAAGAGTGGGTTTGTTTGCGCTTTGCACTGCAACCCACCGCTGAGTTTCAGAGAAGTAAATCACTGGTTAGCTTATAGATGCATATTTTGTGTTCGTAAGCGGCTACAAAAACGAATCGTAATTTGAGCTAATTAATTGATATGAATACACTTACATTGTATTAACTTATTAGACACGTAAAGCCAGACCGACGTACAAAATGTTGTGGTTAAATCAATGCAATTAAGAAAATTCTCAGTGAGCTTGTTCCCGCCTATCTGGCTATATTGGCTACCTGGGAAAAGTCGCTATGCTTTTCTAGTGGAGGCGCTGGAGTTTGCAGGAGATGAGTGGAAGGGGAGGAAATACGAAGAAAAATGGCGCGTAAAAATGTCGGACTAAGTCATAATTTGCCGTTCCTTCTCGTCTTGTTTTATTAAACGATAAAAAATAATCGCCTAAAAATAATTACGACTTGTAGATCAATGCGAACTACGTGTTTTATTTTATTTAGATAGTTATGCGTTGTATGTTGGACTGTCTAATACTTTGCTTTAGCCTGCTTTGCAACGGAAACCGCCATCTTCAAAATTCTGCTATCTTGACAACCAGTTCTCTAAATATGATTGGGCGGCGACAGTGACGTTGAAGCACTGTAGGGCGTTCTGCAAATGAACAGCGATTGTTACTATAAAGTTAACGTATGTATGACAAGCCAATATTATTAGTATACCGACAGCGTAATCTTTTGCTGTATCATTTTTAAAAGGAGTTTAATTATTTGCCGTATTTACTGTAAATCCATAGACAGAAATATTTTCTTAGAATTTAATGCGGATATACATGCTAGAAGCTAGTATTTTTTTAGTGTTAATTTTCTTATTTTAATGTGAGCATTAACATGCCCCCGAACCAAACCAATCCAATTTTAAGACGCTGTTGTGCATATTGTGCATATGACAATAGAGACTTGAAACTGCTGTTGGCACCTTTATACGAATGTTTTAGCCGTTTTTAGTCAGGTACTTATGTCTGAAGGTGGTGGGAAAAAATTGCATCATGGGATGCAGGGAATTGCTTATGCCATGTCAGTTTTGTAATTTATTTGAGTAAACCCAGGATATACCAAAGAATGTTCCCCACGTGAATATTGAATCTGAAAATCATATACTTGCGGCTTGTTACATTTGCTTTACTGGCTGAACCATTATTGTGTATTCTTTCCCACAGTTGACGGGAACATTTACACGGACAGGTGTTTTCAGTATTTGGATTACAAAAAAAGTTATTTAATTTTATTTTTTCTGGAGTACTAATCTATATCAACATTAAAACATTGTTTAAGCCAATACTCTTATGCATACCACCCTACAGTTTATCATTTTATTTTTAATACAGAGGGAAATACTGTGTCAGTTCATTTTAGTGCCTTCCGCAAGTCTATCCTGACGGTGCCCCGTCTGCCATTCAAACTTACAACCTGCTGGTTACAAAGCCAGTTCATTAAATGTCAGAAATAAAGGAAATTTTTTTTTATATATGTTTAAATTAAAATTCCATCTACATTTATATGGGGTATATTTCACATCTCTTACAACTTTGCAAGTCGTTTTCCAGAATGGCATGTTTTTATCATTGCAGGCTAAGCGTAATCACAATTATGTGGTTGGTCACCTGCGTTTTACGACTTGTCAATGGCTCACAGAATCCGCTCTTTCATTCCAATTGAATCCAGCATTTTCCCCTTGATGTCATAGAAGTTATAATTAGGGCTGCCACTACCGATTATTTTTTCGGTTAACACGCAACAAGAAAAAAGCTTGTCACATAGTTAAAAGAAATTTCATAGATAAAATCATTGCATGTAAGCGTAGGGCTAAATTTACTCTATTAGGATCAACAATGTTTTTGGGTTACAAAATTATCTACCTGCAATTGTGGCTGGTATGATTCACAGATTAACCTGCCACTGCTGAAATATTACCTGAATTATGCTGATTATGGGATGCTAATTTCAGACCCTGCACTTGCATAAAAGCATGTTGTTATTGCTTATGGTTAATCCAACCTACTACAGATTTTGTACATTTCAAGCATACATTTGCCATTTAACCATGCATCAGGTACACTGCCAGCAAAAATACTTTTATTTATTGCTAACTAAACGATTGATGCCGTTTGCTTCATACCGTATTTTGTATATTTTATATTCTCTGTGCTGATTAACAAGCTAATTATCAACCTTCTCTTAACTGGGTAAGGGCTTTGAGAACTGAGTCTTATTTAAGATGTTGACCGGGCAGAATGGCAGCAGAAAAGCTTAAATATAGCAGTACACGACAGAAAAATACAAGTGTAAGTAAGTAAGTGTGTGTGTGTGTGTGTGTGTGTGTGTGTGTGTGTGTGTGTGTGTGTGTGTGTGTGTGTGAATAAGAACTATAAAGAAAAAGATTACATGCCTTACATGAGGAGTACATGCCTTTCATTCAGTTGGTGCTGAATCTCCCTTCTGGGCCTTGCAGCCTCCAGAGTGAGAAAAGAGAGAGATGACTCAAAGGCGACTGGGAGGAGACCAGTCGTACTTCCTCTTCCAGTGGGTTTGTGGCAATTAGCTGCGATGTGTTGGCACAACTGGAAAGCCAAAAAAAACTAGCTCCACGTTGAAGTTTGCAGGTTATGGTGAAGCAATGGGTTCTATTTTTAAATTAACTTTGTGCTACAGTAACAATTTTTTCATGTGCATATGTGAGTAAATTGGCATTTCTGTGGCCATAGAATCCATAAGGACTGTCAAATAAATTAAAACAGCATAACATTCTCTGTTTTCAGCCACAAACCAGTGGTTTATTCCAGCTGTGCGTGGCGACATCCCACCAGGCTGTGCTGCCTATGGTTTCGTGTGTGACGGAACACGGCTGCTAGTGTTTGGGGGAATGGTGGAATATGGCAAGTACAGCAATGATCTGTATGAGCTGCAGGTAAGAGAGCACCTTCCCCTCTAATTTCTTTTAAAATGTCCAAGCGGGCGTAATCCAGACTGAGATTGAAATGGTAGTGCAAATGAACCCCAGGTGCCCGGTATGATGCAGTTCCCGTGTCAGGGTCGGAATAGCAACAAGTCGTGCTTAAGAGGAATGATGGCTAAATTGCCTGTTGCCTAATTCTCGCCTGCCCAAATCGATACTTTATGAAGGCGTTCATTACAGGCAGCAGTTCACCGAATGAGTTCGCGCCTGACCATCTTCAATTCACAGGCCAGCCGATGGGAGTGGAAGAAACTGAAGCCTAAAGCCCCCAAGAACGGCCCTCCTCCGTGCCCACGCCTCGGCCACAGCTTCTCCCTGGTGGGGAACAAGTGCTACTTATTTGGAGGGTTGGCCAATGACAGTGAGGACCCCAAAAACAACATTCCCAGGTAATGTTTTAGCAAATAGTGAAAAATGATAATGGGCGATCAGGCAAACTGATCAGCAGTGTTTTGCAGAGGACAGAACTTAGAGGAGACGGTTGGGGGATGTGAGCTTGGTAGGTTACAGGCGAGAACTGCATTTAAAAAATCAGACGTGGAAACAGATTGTGAGCTATGAGGATTTGGTAGTCCAGAGGTTTCTAGCGTAATTGATTGTCATGTCGGCACCCAGATACCTGAACGACCTTTACACACTGGAGCTCCGTACAGGCTCCAGTGTGGTGGGCTGGGACATCCCAATCACTTACGGGGTGCTTCCACCCCCCCGCGAGAGCCACACCGCTGTGGTGTACACTGAGAAAGACAGCAAGAAATCACGCCTGGTCATCTACGGAGGCATGAGTGGCTGCCGTCTGGGAGACCTCTGGACCCTAGACATTGGTGAGAAGTCTAAAGATAACAGTAATAGTGTTTGTTTGTTCATCTTCTTCATCTTATATCTGAATTACCCAAGCATGAACATCAGGTGCACACATGAGATTAATGAGTCTGTTCTGCAGACACGCTCACCTGGAACAAGCCTTCCGTCAGCGGCACAGCACCTCTGCCCCGCAGCCTTCACTCTGCCACCACTATTACAAACAAGTGAGTTTTTTTTCTGTCTGTCAGTCTCTGCCGGTAAGCTGGTGTCCAGAAGCAACAGTTTAGTTTTTGTGCTAGGGACGTAAACTCGTAAATGAAAATCGAATCCAAGCTCTGTCTCGCTCTCTCCTCATTAAGGATGTACGTGTTTGGGGGATGGGTTCCCCTGGTGATGGAAGACGTGAAGGTTGCCACTCATGAGAAGGAGTGGAAGTGTACTAACACACTGGCCTGTCTGAATCTGGGTATGTCTCCCTCACAGTCTGAACTGGTATCACTTTCTGCCTCTGGGTACGTCTCCCTTACAGTCTGAACTGGTATCAATGTCTGAATCTGGGTACGTTTCCCTCACTGTCTAAGCTGGTATCACTGTCTGCCTCACTGTCTAAGCTGGTATCAATGTCTGAATCTGAGTACATCTCCCTCACTGTCTGAACTGGTATCAATATTATAGATGGGTGGCCGTGTTTCATGGAGTATGCGATTTTACTCCCTCCTCTTACTGTATTGTAATTGAGAGTGTGCTTGTAGCTGCTCCGATATTGGAACGAATGCCCTGATTGCTTTAATTTTGCAATAATAAATCAGTACATATGTGGGAACAAAATAACACCACTGTTTTATTCAGAAAGTATAAAAGAGGAGTCGATAGTAGTGCTTGTTTATCAGACGTGACAATTAAAAACCCCATTGTAGGAGGTATTGACATGGTCTAGTGTTTGGTTAATGTTAAAACTTGGCTCCTCTGTGTAATTTGCTTAGACTCCATGGCTTGGGACCCAGTTTTGATGGATACTTTGGAGGATAACATCCCACGAGCACGGGCAGGTCACTGCTCCGTTGCAATCAACTCCCGACTGTACGTTTGGAGCGGTCGCGATGGTTACCGCAAAGCCTGGAACAACCAGGTCTGCTGCAAAGACCTCTGGTACCTGGAGACTGGTGAGTGGCGGGACGTGGTCTGAAAGCTCCCGTTCTTTAGAGTGTTATAGGTTTTGTGATCGAATGCACCAGCTCCATCTGGACACAACTATGTGTTTCTGGCAGAGAGGCCGCCGGCGCCCTCACGAGTCCAGCTGGTCCGCGCCAACACCAACTCCCTGGAGGTGAGCTGGGGCTCGGTGTCCACGGCCGACACCTACCTGCTTCAGCTGCAGAAGTACGACATCTCAGCGGCCGCCGCTGCCACCTCTCCGGCCCTGAACCCCGCCCCCTCGTTGCCCGGAAACTCCCCCAAGAGCCCCGCCCCGGCCGCCGCCGCGCCGTCCGCACAGAGCCTGCCCCATTCGGGCATAACCCTGGTGCCGCAGGCTGCCTCGCCCACGGCGTCCGGCCTACCGCTTCTGCCCGCCATGCCAGGAAGCCCCCTTGCTGCCGCGACCGCCCGAGGTCCAGGTATACACTGCTCTATTCCTCTTCATGGAAAGGCTCACTTTTGACTTTGGACCCGTTTTTACATTTAGGACTTCCGGGAGCAGCACGCCGTTGGTTTCTCACTGTTTATGCGTGAAATGACTATAGTTCCACAGTGCCAAAAAAACCAATTGTGTTTTATCAGTAAAACAAACGTTAGTAACCCACGGTGCCTCTGCTGTTTCTCAGCCATCCTGAAAGTGGCTGCCCCACAGTCCAGTGCTGGCACCTCTATTGTCACTGTGCGACAGGCCAACCAGGCGGTGAAATCCCCAGTCACCGTCACCTCACTTCCAGCCGGTGTTCGTATGGTCATGCCTGCACAGAGCACCCAAGGAACGGTACGACAAATGGTGAATGGATTGATATATAATACGTTTAAATTGACGCTACATTGGTAACCCTTTCTCCAAATTCCCTAGACGCTTCACTAGTGTAAATTAGCGATGGTCCTCACATAGTAATTCTATCCCTTGGTTCCTCTCTAGCCTATTGGAAGCAGTCCCCAGATGAGTGGAATGGCAGCGCTGGCTGCTGCTGCTGCAGCCACACAGAAGATCCCACCTTCCACTGCAGCAATGCTGAACGTGCCTGCTGGTGCTACCATTGTCAAAACGGTGGCCATGACGCCAGGCTCCGCCTCTCTGCCAGCCACCGTCAAAGTGGCCTCACCTGTCATGGTAAGCATCTGGGCTGAATATTATTTGACATATAATATATAATATTATAAAATAATATTTTGACAAAATAATGTTTTGGATTTTAAAAAAACAAGAAAACAATGGTATAAATCGGGGATAAATAAACACCAGTAAAAGCAAAGTTTATGCCTATAAAACATGCTGTATGTGCTAGACCCTAAACCATTATAGGATGTGTCTGTTGGGGAATTGTGGGATTAAGTCACATGATATTGCTGCTATTTTGCATTATTCAAAATATTAATATTATTATTATTATTATTATTCATTCTCTTAAATACCTCATATACCACAATGCCTTGTGTCCTTATCCTAGTTTGTTTTCATTTCTACACAATTATTGTATTGTATTATTGTTTGGCAGCCAACACAGATTTTGTGTAAGATGTGCGGCCTCTTTCCATATGTGTTTTACTTGTTGCTACCTGATGTCAATCATGTCGCTTGTTTGCTAATTAAGTTTGGGATTTATTGAGCTTTAAGGAGCCTTGACTGTTTGTGTAAATCAATTTCCCAATGCCGTGAAGTGTTGATGAGTTGTTTATGAATGGTTCACTTTTTTGTTCTTTAAACTATAAACCAAATGTGAATCTCTCCTCATCCCCTCCACGTAACATTCACAGGTGAGTAACCCGGCCACCCGCATGCTGAAGACAGCGGCGGCCCAGGTGGGGACGTCTGCCGTTTCCACCCCCAACACGCCCTCGCGTCCCATCATCACTGTGCATAAATCCGGTACTGTCACTGTGGCACAGCAGGCCCAGGTCGTCACCACCGTGGTGGGTGGCGTCACCAAGACCATCACCCTCGTGAAGAGCCCTATCACCATGGGAGGGGGTGGAACGCTGGTATGGCGGGAGCAGACCAACAGAGTGGGAAATGTTCATTCTTATATGTCATGTTTTAGCTTGCCGTAGGAAAGATCTTACAGTACAATTAAAAAATAAGTGTGTAATATCAATACTATATTTAAGTTTTTCTTTACACATCCGTGTGAAGCCTTTCAGTGTCTAATTTTGGTTACTTATTCCTCTCTAACGTGCAGATTTCCAACCTTGGGAAGATGATGTCCGTGGTCCAGACGAAACCGGTCCAGACTTCCGCCGTAACCGGCCAGGCTTCCACCAGCCCCATGACCCAGATCATACAGGTCAGCAGTGCAAACCTGTTGTTCCCATGTTAAACCTGTTTTTTGAGGAGTGAAGGGGTCCATTGTAAATTTTTTCCCTCGGTTTAAAATATCATTGATCAACGACCCTCCTCCCATTTTCTCTTATCAATACAGTTCTGGTGTTTGTGGGGAGATTCTCATTCCAAAAAATACATTTTCTCCCACCCCAAATTCATCAACCCCTTAAGCCATCCATCTTAGCCTAAGAATGTTGTGTTTTTTTAAATAGAAACAAATTAAACCTTTAACATTATTATATAGGAATAGTATTTCCTATATACAATTGACAATCATTTCAGCGATTGATTTTCATGGGAACCAGCTCATGTCATTAACTGAGGGATCGCTGTAGTTATACATGGTGTTAATGGTGGGTTAATTGACTCAATCCACTTTCGTTGTTTAATAAGGGACATAAACATGTGTTGAAAGACGTGCTCTGTGGTAATGTACTGAAAATCACCTCTTTCTTGTAAAGACCAAAGGGCCCCTCCCTGCTGGCACCATCCTTAAGCTAGTGACCTCAGCAGACGGCAAGCCAACCACCATCATCACCACCACTCAGGCTGGAGGCCCCGGAAACAAACCCACCATCCTGGGGATAAGCAGTGTGTCGCCCACCACCACCACCAAGCCAGGCACCACCACCATAATCAAGACCATCCCCATGTCTGCCATCATGACCCAGCCGGGAGCCACAGGTCAGCCAATCCACCTCTTCTAAACCTGGGGGTTTTGGGCAGCCTCTGAGCGGTGGGCAGTTTGTTTATGTACTCGGGATGTATTTACATGAGAATTTTGTTGGGTGTGTGTGGTTAAGTGTGCAAGGATATTGGCTATTCAATCATTTTTAAGTAAAAGCAGAGTTTTCAAAAAGGCATTCACAGTCGACTCTACGATGCACTTTATAAGCAAAAGTGTTAACCCAAGATACTATACAGAAGAACCATCAATAAATTATGTAACTTCAATGAGACGGTAATCATAAAAATGTCCACAAATGAAAACTCCAACTCGATTTCTCTCTTACTCGTATGCATGATGCGAAACTTGCTCAGCAATGCAGAAAATCATTAGAATCAGTGCCATGCAGAAGTTCAGACCCCTGACCAATTCTCTCATCTGACTGAATTACAAATGTCACTTTGAAATTTTGTTCTGTTTGATTTTTTATTTTTAAACACTTAAACGCAAAATCAATGATTGTAAGAGGAAATTGGTTTCATGTTAGGAGATATTTGTAAGACAAATGATAAAATGTGATCCTAGCTAATGCAACAATCTTTTGTAATGTTTTGGAAAACATTTATGAGGTGTCGTGTCTGCTGAAATCCAGCGTGTTGTATGGTCTGTGTATTTCACCCAAAGGTGTGACAAGCAGCCCTGGGATGAAGACGCCCATCACCATCATCACCACCAAGATGATGACCTCTGGGACCGGGACTCCCGGAAAAATCATTACTGCTGTGCCGAAGCTGGGTGCTGGACCGGGCCAGCAGGGGTTGACTCAGGTACCCGACAGAGCCACACGTTAATCCACAGCCGCGTGTCTTAAGCTGCCCGAGTCTGTATGGCAAGTCTGTGTACGCACTATGCATCTGATTTTGGTCTGCTGCCCGGTTGTTCATAAAACGCTGCGTTTTAAATTTGGTTTTGGTTAGGTTCATAACGCGATTCTTTTACTTTGAAGACCGAGTCCCGGCTGAGTGATTCAGCGGGTAGCGTAGGAGGTGGGCTTGTTTCTCATCTGTGCCGTCCCCTTTACCTCAGGTGGTTTTGAAGGGAGCACCAGGTCAGCCAGGCACTATCCTACGTACGGTCCCCATGGGTGGAGTCCGACTTGTCACCCCAGTGACTGTATCTGCTGTCAAGCCGACGGTGACCACACTGGTCGTCAAGGGGACAACAGGTAATAAGAAGACCAGGAAGAGGCATGCGCGCAGGACTGCTCTTTTTCCAGTTGTACTCGGTTTGAAATGATACTCCTATGTTTTGGTTCATAAGGAGGCTGGAAGACTTCTGTAGGTTGTTTTAGATTAGCTTCTTCGCCGTCTACTGCATGCGTGTCCTCTCGGCAGATCTTTACCAGTAAATGCGCTTCCTCTCCACTCCCTTCAGGCGTGACAACTCTGGGGACGGTGACGGGCACTGTGTCCACCAGCCTGGCGGGGGGTAGTGTGGCCAGTGCAAATGCCTCCCTGGCCACACCCATCACCACCCTGGGCACCATTTCTACCCTGTCTAGCCAAGTGATAAACCCAGCGGCGATCACTGTGTCTGCAGCTCAGACCAGTCTGACCTCGGCGTCCCAGCTGCACACGCCGACCATCACCATGCAGGTAGAGACACGTTCGTGGCGTCACACAGGATCCCCGGCTTGCGTCGGTTCTGCGCGTTCACAGCTGGCTTTGTGTGACCTAGTGAACGTTGATGTTAAACCCCCATATCAGATCTATATTGAGTGACACCTTTTTTTTTTTTTTTTTAGTTAAACTGAATGGTGCGTCTGACTGTGAACTCATGTTTCCTTCTCTCTGCCCATGTAGTCTGTGAACCAACCCACCCAGGTCACGCTAATCACCACCCCCAGTGGAGTGGAAGCCCAGCCTATACAAGATCTGCCCGTCTCCATCCTTGCCTCTCCCACCTCCGAGCAGCCCACAGTCACTGGTGCTGAAGCTGGGGCAGGAGATGTCCCCGGTACGGTCACGCTGGTCTGCTCCAACCCTCCCTGCGAGACCCACGAGACCGGAACCACCAACACGGCAACCACGGCGTCTGCAAACATGAGCGT
>JAOYSI010074240.1:20788-39321 GCA_025775065.1 Hiodon alosoides | reverse complement strand
GCCTCTTCCAACATGGGGGCAGGACAGAACGGGACGGTGCAGAGAGTGTGCTCCAACCCCCCGTGTGAGACCCACGAGACGGGCACCACCAATACAGCCACCACTGCCACCAGCAGCATGGAAACTGGGGAGGGCACAGGTACTGCCAGACATCAGATAAAACCTTCTGTGAACTTGACCTCCCACATCTAAATCCTACTGTCTTTAGCTTTCATTTTGTTGAATTAAGTTTAAGAAGAAATTAGCGAGAGGTGTGGCTAGGAGGTGAAATGGAATAGGTTTGCGTTAAGTGCTTTGTTGGGTTTTGCAGCCCTGAATAAGTTTGTGTAGTTCAATGCTTTCTGGGCTTCCCTTTTATATGCAATATATCAGCCAACACTAATGAGGCCATTTCCCTTTCAGAACCCCAGAACTCTTAGCCTTCCCTTTTATATGCAATATATCAGCCAACACTAATGAGGGTATTTTCCTTTCAGAACCCCAGAACTCTGAGTGGTATACCAAATTACAAGAGTGCTTTTGGAGGGGATGCACGTGCTCGTCCCGATCGGGGGTTTTGTCCGGGCCTATTAGCACAACTATCTACCTCCACTGGAGGAACTGGCCCCTCTCAGGAACTGGTTTGCCAGAAAATGGGATCTAGGGGAGACAGTCCCGCTTTACCTGCCCATTAGTGATGATTTCATATTTGAAAGGGAACGTTTGTAGATATTCCTATTTCTGGGAACCAAGGCTATAATAACACATTACTCTTTGGGTTTGCTGCGGCTTTCAGGGAAAAAATGCAGATATAATTTAATTGCCAGATTGCCATCAGGTGATTAAAGTGCTTATGTAATTTGGCATACTACTCAGAATTCTGGGGAATTCTTAAATGGAAACAACACATTAGTGATGGTTAATATGACTATTTCAAGGTTAATGCAATAACCCAACATTTTGCAGCCTGAATAGGTTTGGCAACTGACCACTGTGTGGGGTTTTGCAGCTCCGCCGAACGTCGATTCAGAGGAAAGTTCTGCCTTGGCCACAGAAGTCCCTCCCACCCCTGTCTCCTCCACGGCCGGACTGGGTCCGACGACAACGCAGAGCCGGGCCATCACGACTGTGACGCAGGCCACGCCTGCCCCAGGGCCGTCGGTGCCGGTAGGTGTTTGCTTTCCATTTGGTGGGGCTGGGGCTTTGGTTTACAGCCTCTACCAGGCATTTGGGGACCAAGCAATGGTGTAAATGGAGATTCATAGACTTGTTGCACACACATGAATCGCAAAATGTGGAGTGATTTTACTTTCTCTCCACTTGAATCTGGATATTCTCACTCCCGCAGTCAGTTGCCTCCATCACGGAGTCCTCGGCTGCGGTCAACGAGGAGGTCCCCAGCGAAATCACCCAGGAGCAGCTGCAGCAGCAGAGCGAGGCGGAGGCCATGGCCGCGGCCGCACAGGCCCAGGAGAGCTCTGGAGACGCGGGCGAGCCCATGCAAACTGAGTGCCAAGCTGAGGACAGAGAGGAGGCTGCGCTGGGGGCTATGCCAATGGAGGAGGAGGCTGAAGGCATGGTGGAGGGGCAGGAGGCCCAGATGGAGCAGCTGCCCACAGCCATGGAGACACAGCCCAGCCAGGAGGAACAGGCAGAGGTAGGGGGGCCAGGTCCGTGGGGATTAAACACATGAAAGGATGACTATTATACGATTATAAAGCTAACGTCATGACGGGTGCTTGTGGACGTGCACACAGTGTGAGGTGTAGATTAGCGAGCGTCCCTTTCTCCATCTCCGCCGTTGCTCCTGGGTTTTCAGGTGGAAGGGGCTGATGCAGCGGTGGCCGACGCTCCCCAGGATTCGGAACCTCTGACCCTGCCCCCGGAGCTGATGTCAGAGGGGCAAACCACCACGCTGATGGTGACCGGCCTAACCCCAGAGGAGCTGGCGGTGACGGCAGCCGCAGAAGCCGCTGCCCAGGCCGCAGCCACAGAAGAGGCTCAGGCACTGGCCATCCAGGCTGTCCTTCAGGCCGCCCAGCAGGCCGTCATGCGTAAGTATGGACCGACTCTGCCGGGAGGAAACGCGTTCAAGATTGACAGGAAGTCTTGATCATTCCGTTCTTTCTCTGCTCCTCCGCAGGTGCAGGCGAGGGGGACTCGGGTCACGACGGCCACCAGACCACCACCATTCCCATCGTGCTGACACAGCAGGAGCTGGCAGCCCTGGTCCAGCAACAGCAGCAGCTGCAGGAGGCCCAAGCCCAAGCCCAGGCAGCGGCGGCGGCGGCGGCGGCAGCGGCCGCTCAGCAGCAGGCCAACGCACAGGTGGCCGCCCTGCCCACCGAGGGCCTGGCCCCCGCCGACAGCCTCAACGACCCCGCCTCAGAGAGCAACGGCCACGAGATGGCTGCTGGCGTCACTACTGCTGTGGCTGTGGCTGGACTCTTACCACGAACCGCTGTCGAGAGTGAGTGTCCGTCATCGGTGTGCCGTTTAACCCACCCAGGAGCATTCTTCTGCCGCTTTAGCTTCCTTTAGATGAAAGGTAGAGCGCAGACGAGGTCTCAGTGCAAAGGCTTGCCTTATGGGTTGTTGTTGAGTTGAACTGCTTGTATATTACTAACCGGTCATTTATTCAGGGAACTATTCTCCGTTTTACAGCTCTGGCCCCTTCCAGCACTTTTGCCCCCTCACAGCCAGTGGTAGTTGCCAGCCCGGCTAAGATGCAGGCTGCAGCAGCCCTGGCTGAGGTAGCCAATGGTATTGAATCTGCTGCTGGGGTGAGTGCACCAGGGATATTATTATTATTATTATTATTATTATTATTATTATTATTATTATTATTCAATATAGGGATATTAGGTTTGAAGGTAATTTCAGTCACCCATATACAGTGTTGCTGTATTTAAATATCAAGCATTATAATGGATTCTGAATATATACACACTGTATATATTGCATTGGAACACAACACGTTTCCCTTAACTGCTTATTCAGTGATACTGCAGAAGGTTTTCTAAAGTTTCACAATTGCATTGTCTTTTTCTCACCACCAGGGTGCTGAACTCGCTGTGCTCAATTTGTGTGCCTGTTTTTTGCCCTGGTTTTCTTATAGAAGCAGAACCCTCCACCTGCCCCTGTCAAGGTCCCGGTGAAAAAGGAGAACCAATGGTTTGATGTGGGAATCATCAAGGTGACCAACATGGTTGTCACTCACTACTACCTTCCTGGAGACGATGTGTCTGCCACTGATGTGAGTGTTAGGAGTGGGGTGTCGCCCAAGTGATATCAAGGTGCATGGTAAACCCCTCACTGGTAAAACTCACTGGCCTTCTGTTTTCGCAGGATGATTCGGGGGCTGTCCCAGACTACAACCAGATGAAGAAGGTGGAGCTGCAACCTGGCACAGCTTACAAGTTCCGCGTGGCTGGGATTAATGCCTGTGGCCGTGGTGCCTTCTCTGAGATTTCTGCTTTTAAGACCTGCTTACCCGGCTTCCCTGGAGCTCCGTGTGCCATTAAAATCAGCAAGGTACTGCCGTTTTACGAAGGGGGCCGAGCTGTTTCCTTTTCTTTACTCTCTCTACAGCTCCCTTTCGGTTTCTTATCTCTCAAACCTCTACAATCCACGTCTGTGTCCCTCAGAGCCCGGATGGTGCTCACCTGACCTGGGAGCCCCCGTCTGTGACATCGGGGAAGATCATAGAGTACTCGGTCTACCTGGCCATCCAGAGCGCGCAGACCGGGGAGCCCAAGGCCTCCGCCCCAGCGCAGCTGGCCTTCATGCGGGTCTACTGTGGGCCTAGTCCTTTATGCCTGGTGCAGTCCTCCAGCCTCTCCAACGCCCACATCGACTACACCACCAAGCCCGCCATCATCTTCCGCATCGCCGCGCGCAACGAGAAGGGATATGGCCCAGCCACGCAGGTCCGGTGGCTGCAAGGTAGGGGAACCTAAACGTGAGACTGAATGGCAGTCAAATCGCCCACATGTTGTGTGAGCAGTTTTTATAAGGGCGTGTTGTCATTAGATCTGCAGGTTGTATTCCGCTTTGTGACTGATATCGTCACTTGAGTTTCTCACGACCGTTTCTCTTCCGGCCTCCATAGAGTCCAGTAAAGACGGCGCCGGAAAACCTGCAGCCAAGAGACCGGTTTCATCCCCTGATGTGTGAGTAAACTGATTCCTCCACCCACTGTCCACCCAGGGGACACTCCTACATCTCAAGCCAGAAAGACAATAACTGAATAGCTGATCTCTATGAACAATTAACAACTCTATTACCTTGCATTAGATGCACGAACGAAAAAACATGCCTTTTAAAATTCTGTTTTCATTGCAGTAAATCCACTGGTCCAAAAAAGGCAAGATCGGACCAGTGAGACCCACAGATGGCCTCAACTCTGCCCTCCCTGTCCTTCCTAACCAGGGCAGTGACTGATTGCTCCACCCCATTGTTCCTTATCACACCCCACCCAGCCACTTCCCAGCAGATTCAATCCAAACCGGACCCAACCAATTTAATGGGGTGAAACGGCAGCAAAACACAAACCCTCGAGATGAAAATCTATTTTAGAGAAACGGCCCCCTTACACAGGGCTTTGTGGTGCCATGGACGCCTTATTTCAGTCTTTTTAAACTTTTGTTAATACGATTTCTTCAAAACAAACGAAAAGCACATATTTACTTTTTTTGGTTTTTGTTTTTGTTTAGCCGCATTTAAGCAAAAATGATTACTGGCATTTTAATTTTGTTTGGTTTTTGCTTGTTGCGTTTCCTCCCAATTCGTTGACCTCTTCCAGCTAGTTCCAGTAGAACAATGGGGAATAACGGTCACAGCTTTGCTCACAGTTAGTTAGCTTCAGAAGTTGCTTCTTTGACCTTTTGGTGGGTGGGTGGGTGGGGCTGGAGGTTTTGCAAAGAGAAACCATGGGCAACATTGGGAGAAATAAGCAGTGGTGCTGATTCACATGGGGGAAGACATCGTGGTTGAAAACTAAGCACTTGTTCAGAAAAAGGAGAGGAGGCTTTTCCAGGCGAAAATATGGGTAAAATTCTCCACTGAGACACCGAACTGGACTCCAAACTGTCTACTGGTATTGTCTTCACTGTGTGCTTGTACCAAGAGGAGGAGCCAATTGAGGATGCTACAGTTCCCATGATGTGAAGGAAAGATTCGCGATTGAAGAGGTGTTTGGACAAAGAATTAGGTAGAACCAGAGGCTCACAAAAACTCTTGCAAAAAAAAAAAAAAAAAAAAAAAAAGCTAAAATCTTCCCAAAAAATTAGCAAGCGATGTATGCAGAAGTTCTGCGTGTAGTTTATTTTTGTATTTTTTACGCTTTTTTTTTCTTCTGTGTGTATGTGTACTTGTGTGCATTTTTTAAAAACCTCAAATTGTTTTGTTTTTTACTGTTCATCCCCATAGTTTCCAAGTGTTTGTGGAAAGAGGCGTGGCATTGTTGGGGTGGCCACAGTACTTTTAAATATTGGTTCAATCAGTTGTTTGTTGTATCAAAGAGTAAATTAAAAAGAAAACGGACTTTTGTATTTTTTCCAACTAGGACAGCAAACAAAACAGGACTGAAGGGAACTTGAAAATTTACCCGGGGAGCGGAGGGTTTCATTTCTGTTTACCACATCTTTCAATGCTTGTATTGCTTATCAGTGTATGCCAAACCAGGACATTAAAGGAATATATTGCACAAAAGCAAAAAAACAACAAAAAAACATTTTCACCTGTCCAAGTGCCCACTCTCACCCTCTCCCCATCCCCTATCTAGTTTTCATTCAGTACTTTTCCTGGAGGCTGTGGAAGTTGTTTTCCCTGACTTGTTTTAGAAAGTTGGATGAAATTAATAGGTAGGACTTTTTTTCCCCCCAAATTGCGGAGAAAATAGTCCACGTGAAATGTTGAATTAAATGTTTCTTTGGGGGGGTTTCTGTATTTTACAGCGGAAGGGTTACAAGTTTGTGTTTTAATGTTACAACTTGTATGTCTTTTTGAATGGGGGAAATCAATTTTGGTGGGAGGGAAGGGTGAGTTATCAAGATTATTGGCATAGCCAGAATTTGGGTGCAACTGTAAATTAGTTCCTTCATAGCAAGAATAAAAAAAACATCTTGGCCTTTTATATAATTACCTGTAACAAAGCATTTTTACATGTTGGTCATCTCTTGATTGCCTTTTGTGTCTTCACTTATAAAAGAAACAGAAAAATATATACTGTCTCCCTGTTCAGTTGTTATGACTTTTCTTTGATAATTTAACACTTTCTTCCTCATCAGAGTTAAAACTGGAAACATGAAAGCGTTTTATTTTCCTCCCCCTCCAACTGTAGATTGTAATGGTTTAATTTAAAGTTCACTTCAGTTCGGTCACATAGGTTTGATTGTAAGTTAAATGTCAGTTTCAAATATCATCAAAGTAGAAAGTACGTGCAGAAATCGAGGACAAATTTCAGGACATCCCTTGCCGCAGATCTGTTGATCTTTAAGTGTGATCGTTTATTGTCCAAACGGAAAGTGATAAAGTTCTATTTGGCACTGAAACGATACACATTGATCCGATCAGCCTTTTGGCTTTGTGGAGTAAAGTAACGATTAAATTAGGCTCATGTTATCTTTCATGTGCTATACGTAGTTCTTCTGAAATACATTTTAAATAACTCAATGTGTTTTTTTTTATAGCATGTAGGTTTTCAGCAGTGTTAACATGCATTGTGAACTTTTCTTCCCAACACAGCGGGGTCAGCACTGGCAGGTGGCTTTCGGTCTCTCGTCTGGCTGTTTGGAGGTAATCCGAACATATCCTCCTGTGTTTTCCGATGTGTGTGTTTTGTACTGTAGGGAGTAATGTATCTTGGAAGTTATCATAATAAACCTGTTAAACATCTCAGCTGTTTAAGGTTATTATTAGGTGACCTCCGGCATACAAAATCTCAATGGCAGTGAATACTTGGCTTGTTTTCTCATCACAAGCGCCATATCACCGAAACGACTATCAAACTTATAATGCATTAATGAAGACAATGAGTTCACTCATTTTGCAAGTTAAATCTGATGCATTGCCTCCAATGTTTGTTGGTTGGTTGGTTAATGTTAGAACATCAATGAAAGGGGGGTTCTAGACTCACGTGCTGTAGTGCAGCCCTTGCTGCTGCCTGGAAAGGCTTATCGACGTTGACGTCCTCCTTAGCGCTTCCTTCAAAGTACTCCGCCCCCACTTCCCTGCACCAATCCAGGGCTTGCTTGCGAGACACCTGCAGGTAGCACATGATAGATAGGTACTTTATTTATTCCTTATGGGGAAATTGCGGCGCTACTGCAGTAAATGACAAAATAACAGAAGTAGTACATACGGTAAGGTTAAACACAGGAAAACGCATGCTTTAGTAGTGTTTTTTTTTAAACCCACAATGCTCTTGTTCAGTGAATACCTGATAACTATTTGAAATTAAGACAATGATCCTCTCAATTCACGAACCCAGGCAATATTTAAGACGGTATTAAGTCCGCCGACAGGCCATAATTCAGAATTGGAAAAAGCCAATCTAAAGTAATAAAGGACCAATACATTTTTGTCAACTGACGAAATCTTGAAATACATTTTGTAGTGCACTTATCTACATAGGAAAATATAGTTTAACAAACTTGTTCGGCGGCATTCTAATAACGCGCGAGCTAAAATGAACTACATCACAGCAGTTTTATTTCACCTGGTGCGTCCATGGTACAAAAAGAAGCCCCAATTTCATACACCAAATTCGAACTGACACATGTTACTATGTATAAAGGCCGGGGTTGGGAAAACAAGACCTCAAAAGACTGGCCCACCGGGAAAATTCCCGAACTTCCCAATGGCCAGTAGGCGCCGGGGTACGTCAGTCTACTGAACGCAAACATACACTCATCTACTAAACCGATTTACTTTTCTGGCTGTATGCAAGAACAAAAAATTATTATCTTGCTAAATCAAAAGTTACACCACCGGGCCGACAGAGTATTTCTCAACACCATACTACCAACAACGTCAAGAATTTATTTTATTTATTTTTTTTAGAAGAGCGAGATATTGAATATTTCTGCCCCATAGACAAGCATACACACATTAGAAAAAGGTATAATTTCCTCTAAATCGATCATATGAAAAACATTTAACGTAAACCTAGTAATATCTATGAGAAATTACAGTCCGTTTTCATGTAGTAGATAGTACAGAGATAGTCAATGTCAGTCTAATGCTTCTTGACCTTAGTACTGCTTTTGACACTCCTGACCACCAGAGTCCATTAAATAGGCTCAACAAAAGTGTTATTAAAGAAAGTTTTCTCGAATGGTTTAGCTCATACCTAACAGATTCCAGGTTTCTGCAAATAAATAACGACTTAATGTTTAATTTAATCGAGGTTAGTAGGCCAGTGACCTAAAGGGTTCAGTTCTTCCTCCGCCTACTCTTCAACATGTCCATGTCCAACATATTGACAAACTAAGAATCATGCCTAGTGGACATACATTTTTTTTTAACTCGATGACATGACTATTGTTAAATTCTGGTAAAATTGAAATGATTTAAATGCTCTAAATAAAATCTCAGCAGCATCATAGCTATTCAGTGTCTCCCAGATCTCGAGGTAACAACTTACCCATATTTATCTTTTAAATATATCATACAATAATATTAGAAAAATCCGAAAGTAGGATTCTCTCTTTAACTTTAGCAAAATTTTCACCACACACTTGTATCGGTGTGCTGGCATAGTTTATTCTCGCCGAGGCTAAATGGGTGTTAACTGAGGAAATTAATTTACCTTGTTCATGGTGGTAAAACTTTAAAAAATGTTTACTGACCTCACGGTTCTCCAGGTCAGTCTTGTTTCCCACTACAACAAAGGGGAAGTGGGAGGAGTCAGGAGGGTCTGCCTGTATAAGGAACTCTTTTTGCCAGCCACTGAGAGCAGTGAAGGAGGATGAAGAGGTGACGTCGAACAGCAGGAGGCAGCAGTGAGAGCCACGGTATAGAGCATTACCCAGGGACTGAAACCTCTCTGTGCCCGCTGTATCCCAGATCTAACCAGGGTGGGGGGTAAATAAAAACGGGTCACTCATAATTATTTTTTTCCTTTCTTGAAAATACTAGTCTACTGACTCGACATGCTCTCTCCTTTTTGAGAAATCCAATCTGACAGCATTAAGCGTTACACTCGTCTTTAGAACTCGATATTCTTTTTGTCTTCGCGATTCCTCTGGTCCACTGAGACGGGGGTCTACCTGCAGAACCACAGCCCTTCCATCGACCGTGATCTCTTTGGTGAGGAAGTCGGCTCCGATGGTGGCGCGGTACATGTTTGTAAAGCGATGGTTGACGTATCGGTTCATGAAGGAGGATTTCCCCACCCTATAAACACACACAGATAGCTCTGACATTCACGCCACCTTCCCTACTGCACACAGCCACGAGCAAACATAGGTTGCCAAGAGCAACATCCTTTTCATATTTCTACACTATTGCATAAAGTCTTTTTGACAAATGTAAAATTCAAGAATTGCTGTGAAGAGCAGTTAAGAACTAGTCTTCAACTAGTATAAAATATGAAAGATTATCGCACAGGAAACATCATATCCACGTAGGACTAACAGTAACGAGCTGGATCAGAGATACTAAATGTGTAACCCACGAGGCCACTGTGAGAAAGTTACAGATGCCATCAAAAACAAAACTGTGTTCGTAGATTATATTACTTCAGGTCGGGGATTAATTACACATATTAATAAATAATACTTTATAAACGCTATATTAATACATTGCGACGAGAACTCAAGAATATTAACAGTTTAGGTGTTTGTTTGCCGGCTCAAAAAAACGAGCCTTTGTTCTGCTTCATAGGTTTTGAACTAAGATTTCACTCAAACTAAATCTTATAGTTTTGTTCGTTTTTTTTTCCCACCCAAGATCCACAAATTTACAATGTTTGAAAGCGTAATGTGTCTATTGTTTAGAACCCATAGCCACTACACATTGTCTAAGAACCCGAACACGGTTTAAGTAGTCACGGGTTAATATGGTAATAAGTAGTTAATACGGTTGAGTAACCGTAGCCTACTTAAAACTCACCCCGAACTGCCGATTAGAATTACCTTCAGGTATGTATTATTCCAATCGGACATGGTGGATGTGTCGCAGCGTTTCGCCGTGTTAAGTAATGAGAAGGCTGGTTTCACTTTATTCGTCTGTCGTCATCTTACACTGATTTATTTAAGGCGGAATTAACACAGCAATTATTATTGTTTAACAGGTAATAAAAGTTCGACATTACCTATAAAGTTTACTTTTGTCACCATGCATAACAAGGACTAAAGCAGTCTCCGTCAAAAACGCTTAACAAAAACCAAAATCTTTTCACAAAATATAATAAGCCTCTGCCAGATTCTAAATCTCCAGATCTGGCAGTGCCACATGTCTTTTTGGGTGAAAGTTGTTTATCGGGCATGCTCCAATCAGCAGCTAACAGCACAGCTCCCTTTCAAATACAAAATATGTAACCATCAACAATTGGTTATTTCCCTCAAGAACCCAAAAAATATATGAGCAGGCATGCCACATCATGCACATCTTTTTCTTCCTACCCAAAACTGTAGTTTTCAGTGCAGAGTACCTATCAACTTTGGCCCACCTCAGTGGAGGAAAATTTCTCTATCTTCAATAGCAAGTTTGAAGGTGAAGTTCTGAAGTTCCAGTCAAAAAATCATTACGAATGATTTAGTGCTCCGTGCAGCACCTGGCCACTGCCCGGCCTTTCCACACTGCAGCTGAGCTTCAGCTGAGCTTTAGCTTATGACGAGAACCTCTCTGAAGCTGGGGAAGCTCATCAGCCAGGCCACGGGCATGGCCTTAGCTACCTTAGTAGCAGTCTGTTGTCATCTGTGGCTGACGCAGTCCAAGCTATTGGACACTGATGAGATGGCCCTACTTGTCTGGAAAAGGATGACTGACACCCTACAGAATACTGGGGCGGCCTCCATTCTTACCCAGAGTGGTTACACTGAAGGTGTACCTGGCGACGATTTCGACATGTAAGTGTCTCCGTGTCTCCCCGAGCTAATTTCCTGGCTGGTTGATTTCTGAACGGGGGCCCTGGAGCTCAGGCTGCCAAGCAAGAACATTGTTCCCAAGTAGCGGAGGCATAATGTTGTGCTTCAGGCCTTGACTAAGCCTCAGTTTGAGCCTGTGCACTCAGCAGAGTCAAGGCTCTTTTCCTTTAAGACAGCTTTTTAAGTGGCAATCGCTTCCACCAAGCGGGGTACTGAGCAGGAATAGCTCGTGTTCAGAGCTTACATGCTCTTCACCAATGGGAGGTTGAAGCTTACCTAATAACCCAACCTTGCCATCTCGCCTAAGAAAGTTTCATCATTTAGAGTTGGAGGCTTTCGGTCCAGCACGTTTCCGGTCTGACATGGAGCGTATCCACCACACGTTATGCCCATTGAGAGCAGTGAAAGTGAAACAGTGAAAATGGTGTATCGCCACAGGTGATCACTGGCCGTTCCACGATTGGACCAGCCACATCTCAAGCGATGTTCATCAGTTTGCATCAGGGTGCATCAGTTTCGAACTTCTGCGATGCATAAATATACATAAAATATGAAAAGAAAAGAAGAAATTGAAAACGAAGCTGAAAAAAATATACTTTCTGTATATTTAATTTTTCTTTTTTTATTAGGAGTGATTAACATTTTGGTATTCCATATTGACATTTCTAGCAGTTTTGATATTTTAAGGTAATACTAATAGTTTAGGCTACTTTAGATCACTTAAAAACTGATTTTACAAAATAGATTTGTGACTTTCAGTGCCATGTGAATGGCAAAGGGCTATGTTGCAATAAAGAAATTAAAAGTCAAAAGAAATTATGTATAGGTTCGTATTGTATTAGAGCAGCATTAAAGCTAACCCTAACACAGTAGCATACTTTGAATGATTTTTCTTTAGTTATATGTATGAAGCTGTTCTTAGCTACAACAAGATAAATGTAACTTTTTTTCCACTGACCTCATCCTTTCTGGACAGCTATGTACTTACTCATATCCTTATGGCGGAAAACCCTCTAGTCCTGAAAGATCTCTTTGGATTGCTCTCTATGTTAGAGCATTGTCTACCATTGTCTTATTCCTGATCTAAATCCGTCTGAATTTCAAATCCCAAAGAGTATCTATGGGAGCAAAAGATTTATGGCAGAAGATTAACAAAAGTTGTAAATTTCCTTTTTTTTTTCCTTTTACGAACATAAATTTGGTGTTTTCGTGTATCGAACGACGGTTCGAAATCTAAAGACAAAGCTCGAATACAGTGTTGTTACACATCAACCACTAGATGACGCTGTTGTACAAATATTCTTGAAATATTTGCTACTTTCCTTGACTCTGAAATAAAGTGGTAATTTCAAACTTTCAAACTTTCTGTGGATGTATTATTTGTACTATTAACAAAAATAAAGACGTATTTTTTGTCCAGTTTTATAGTTTGGATATAGTTTCTTTTCTTGTTTTTTTCTGGTCCTGTTTTACAATTAAAGCTGTATGTATGTATAGACTCAAAAACTTCTACAGATGACATGGAACCGTTTTATGCATTTAAACCACGTATAAACTGACCTTCCTAAAGATTAGGCCTCAACGAGGAAATGAACCACTTTCTCTGGGAATATGTTGTGTGATGTCACTATAAAATCAATCATGTTCTAACAAACATTGACAAAACAAGTTTCAATACACAGAATTAAACCTTTACAAATAATTTTAATTCAACCAATTTCTTTCAACTTCTTCCTGCGAGAGCTAAAGACTGGCACATTCTTAGTTCTTACATTATCAAACTAGCGGTATGTATATTTAAGGAAGATGCACAAGTTTATACACAGTTTGTTTAATGAGGCCCTGTTGTTATCACAGCCGTTAAGTTTTCAGCATTTTTACTGAATGATGCAGCAATTCAATAACAATAATTCTATACACCATGAGACAGAACAAAAATGTGCAGTGCTAAAGCAAACCTTTTACTGTCAGTGAGCTTATGCTAGTAAAGAACAGATCCGAGAAATCAGTAGCGCCTTAAACCTACCTTCCAGCCATTCGCTGTGAAACTTACTGCCGGCCACAGAGTGTACACCATCGGTTCAGCTTGGAAGGCATGTCTCTCCCAACAGTGCCAAAAAAATACATGGGCCTGTCTTTACAACATAATTCCAGAGAAATCACAGCTGTTTGGAGAATCGGCCAGTGGCACGATCCAGATTCCAGCCTGACCAATGAACCAGTCCGCAGACAGACCTAGAAAACCTGCTGTAGCTCTCCAGGAAGTAGTCCAACCAAATCTGACCAGTGGGTTCCCTCTTAAACTTTGCTCTAAATAATGTCATGTGGATGGCCTTTGTATACCTGAGAAAAAAAATAAAAATATATATATACTTTTTTCTTCTTATTATTTACCAGCCCGCACTTTTGTAACCGTTAACGAAAGTGAGAAACTCGTGAGTGGTTTAGGGTACTACTGCTAACCTACACTGGAGTGTCAATGTGTGTGTGTCACTGTTAGGAGTCTGGAAGACTTTTGTGGTCAGAACAGTAACTTAAAATAAGAGCTTTTGTTGGGTTTTGTTCGGTTTTGTCCGTGCCTGTGATTTTGTGTACTGTGATGCCAAGCTGATTGGTGCTGAACAGGGCCTAATCAGCAAGATTTGAAGACATTACAGGTTAACTTCATTTTAACACTTACAATAATCTGATTGATAGCCTTCCCTCGGATGTAACCAGAAAAGTGTCTTGTCATTATATAATTACTCTGAAGCTAAGAGTTTTTTTTTTTTTTACTATCATACCTGCGGGGGCAGTGGCTTTGTGGTCTATAGTAGATCCTCTTATTTTTACGCTTGTGAAACCTGGCCATAACTTTGTAGAAATCAGCTCTGCTGTCTGAAAGTCTGGAAGAATGAAACCACCACCCGCTCACATTCAGAGATACATACTTCTGCTTTTAGAAGATTTACTCATCTAGAGTAACTTGCTGTGCTGTTAGAGTGTAGAGAATACAGTCTAACAGACACATGGGTCCGTCTGCATCCTTGCTTGGATGGTCTGATGCAGCTTCCATTGTTTCGTGCATCTTTATTTTAGTTTACTTCCTCGCTCAGATGACACCCAAACAAACAGACAAACACGTCAGAGTAAAACACATCACTAAAACACATCACATCAGAGTACGCACACACAGACACACACACACACACACACACACACACACTGAAACACATCAGAGTAAAACAAGCTAACACACATCCCTCAAACACATCAAACTAACACAAATATACGCCACAAAGGCAGACTGTTAGTCCCTCTGCCATTTTTAAGGTTCATGGTTTGGGACTAGGCTGCTTACTGGACATGTCATCAGGAAGCACTTTTCTACCCATACAGAAAATAGCACTCCAACAATCTATTTTTGAAAACCCAGAACAAAAACAGTAAATGTCTCTTATTTTCTGTGGAGCGCATAGAGGAAGTCATGTTTTCTTAATACATTTGAATCACTTTCTAAACCTATGCTTTCCACACATGTATATCAGTTTCATTTTGTCAGAGGTTTCTTTAAAACCCTATCTTTTTGTTATCATCCCTCAAATCCACAGAGTCACAGGCGTTCATTTCCCAGCAGCCTTCAGTTCTCTGAATTTACCCAACATCTTGACTGCACGTCTATCACGTGTTTTGTTGGACGACACAATCATTTTACTCCAGGCTAGCAACTCATGGTGTTATACAGTGAACCAATAATTTAGTCCTTAATTTGGCTTTCATTTGTTAGACTATATAACGGCTTCTTTCATCGTTGGTTAGATTGGCTCTCAGGAGAGTTTCCCTACACTTAATGTCACTACCTTTTCACAGCTCAGAAACTGGTGAGCGCAAAGGACAAACGGAGACACCTGGAAAGGTCTGCAGTCATGGATTTTGCTGTTGTTTCACCCTGGTAGCTCTTTACCTGAACGTGAATGTGAAAAAGGGGAAGTAGTGAGGATTTGCAAGAACACAAAGAAGGTGAAAGAGAGTGAGAGGAATGTAAGAGAAGAGAAACAGAGACAGCCATGGTGTGGAGGACAGTGCTTGTGTACATTTAGCTGTCACAGAATGGCTTGGCTTCCTCCTTCAGGGGGGACACAGGCCCTCAGGCCCTCAGCTTAAGTAGACATTCTAAATGACCATGGTCCATCACCCAGCAGTTTGACCTGGCTTCAAATTGGCTGGCAGCTTTCGGGTAGTTTGACTACTGTTCGGTCCAGGCCTACACAGCTGCGCGTGGAATCTCTCTCTGCCTCTCATTGGTGCTTCCAACTCACACCATGAGAGTAGGAGTGGATCCACCCATTGACTTTGCATGCACTCCTCTTCACTTTATGCCAGGAGGTTAGCTATGTCTCACGCGCTTGTGTGTGTGTGTGTGTGTGTGTGTGTGTTGGGTAGGACTTGAGTGGCGCAGTAGGGTGCCTTGTTTCCTGTGTGTCTGCTCGTGACAATACTGGCCCTGCGTTCCCCAGCCTGCCTCCTTTCATCTTGATAACCCCTTATCAGGTACCAGCAGCCAGTGCAGAAAGAGCCGCCAGCCACAGCCCTCTGCCCAGCACTCGTCTCTTCACCGGCCTAGACCCTCCTACCTCTCTCCCTATTCTCTCTCTCTCTCTCTCACAGTCTACTTCTCTCTCTATCCAGCTGCTACTCATACTCTCTCTCTCTCAGTCTACTTCTCTCTATCCGTCTGCTACTCACACTCTCTCTCTCTCTCAGTCTACTTCTCTCTCTATCCGTCTGCTACTCACACTCTCTCTCTCTCAGTCTACTTCTCTCTCTATCCGTCTGCTACTCACACTCTCTCTCTCTCTCTCAGTCTACTTCTCTCTCTATCCGTCTGCTACTCACACTCTCTCGAAAAGACCGCTGGCGCGGGTTCTCACTGCTCTTCCCTTTTGGACCCAAAATGCACAATTATATTATCTCTGCATTGTTCAAAAGCTGACAGGGAAACAATACTGCTATCTTGACACATGCAAAGATACGCACAATTGGCTGTTCCCTGTTATTACGGAGATAATTTTTATGATCATTACTGTTATCATTGTTATTAGATTCACCTAAAGGCAAGCTGTATTACTAGCAATTTGAACATATGTAACTATGTGACTCATATTATACTTCATTAAAACAATTACAATATATTGTGATAAAATCATAAGAATACTTTGATTATTTCTAGCCTGTCAACATCTTCAGTTTTTTGACTCATAAATTGAAGCAGTACTGTAGAGTATTTGAAGAATTGTAATTAGGGCACAGGAATATATTAGATAATAGATTTAAATTTCATAACTAATAATACATTTTTTTAAATCATAAACTCCATTAAACATTGAAATGCCGTTTTAGTTCTGTATCGACCTTTGAGCATCAAAGGCTGTAATTTACACTTAATGTCAATGATGGTTTGCCATTGTAAAGGAGCTGCTAGACGAACAGCCAAGCTTCAATCAAAATGGTAGGGTTCACCTCTCCCCCCTTTTCCTAATTTACCTGAAAACTGTAAATGAACAAAGGAGGAGGAAAAGTGGCGACGCTTTGACTACCAAATGACGGTGAGAGCCTATCTGCGCTCTGGCTCTGCTGGGGGCCATATCTCTCCCCGCGGCTGCTGCGTTTTGTATCAATTTGCATCACTGTTTTCGACTTGATTTCTGAACCGCACCGCAGTGAAAGCCCTCCTTGTCGCCTTTCATTGGCTTGCTTTGCGCAGCTTTCCTCTCTGGGATGCGTTTGCCCTTTTGCAGCTGTGAACTCTGTGGAGGCTGTCGAGATGTCTGAGGGGACCACTGGTGGAAGTGAGATGGCACCATCTACAGCTGGCCCGCCTGACCCGTTCTGGTGTGCACAGGCGCCCCCCAGTTTCACCAGCTTCTCCAACTCCACTCGCCACAGATTCAAATGTGAGCCTCCTTACCCCAGGTCACTGGCTGGTAATCCTGTCAGATGGAGCACTGTTTGGGTTTGAATGTGGTTTGAATGCTTTCTGAGGGCTGCACCCCTCCGTGGACAATGTGGCCAGACAGTCCTTCTGTAACCTGGCGAGTTTCAGGCCCTACACACACGGTTCACCGTTGTCTTTCTCAGCAATGATGGCTGCCATGCTGGCTTACATCTACTCTTATACAGGGTGACTGTTTCACTTTAAAGAATCTATCAAATTAAACTCAATTCCTTTGGTCTCCGTCTGAGCCTAAAATGTGGAAGATGAAAACTTTGCAGTATTTCATATTTTCAGCTTCCCCACATCATTTCCCATAATCATTTGGTCATTATGCAGACTTGACATAATCTATATAATGCAATAAAACTATTCTATATACTAATCTGATATATATATAGACTATTCAGTATGATGCACTTCACAACAAAGAAAGTTCTAATCAGCAGTATAAACTTTAAGGGGACAAATGTGATAATAGTTCCTCGTTAGGGATATCAAAATACACTCACACGTACAATGTCTCCCACGGCCAGGGGGTGTGTCTTTCAGACAAAAAAAAAGGTACAAAATGTCTCCTGAAGTTCTCCCCCCACTCCCGCCCACCCTTGCCTTCCTGCTAACCTTAACCTCAGTCTGTGGTAGCCACAGCTCAGCCACTCTGCAGAAGAGCTTTCCACAAACTCTCTGTCCCACTGACGCCCTCCCAGAGCACAGCGCATGCCTCCTGGCTCACCTTGGTCAACCTGGGACCCCAACGCGCCTAGCGGCAGTACTGGCCGGAGAGAGACTGTCACACTTCGGGTGGATCCCCTCAGTCCAGGTAGGTGCTGATAAGTGGCACATTTCGCACTCTGAAAGCTTCTTTATCTGCACAGGAATGGATTACGGCACAGTTGATAAGAGATTTCCATTTATTACTTAAGCCTGATTCTACTGTGAAGGGGGAACCTGTGTGAAAAAGGTGCTTTCAAAACTCCTGGACTAATTGGACCGGTTTTAACAGATAACGTGATGCATCGACAGAGGGGAATTGCTGTTTAAATATTCATTGGAGGAAACTGAGCAATGTTTGGCTTATTTTTTATGAAGTAGGATATGCTTCCAACACTTAATCCATGTTCTGGTTCTCTTTCGTTTAATTAAAAATGTTAAAAGTTTGTTCCAGGACAAGAACGCAATATCCCTGTAATGTTTTGTTTTCTCAGATACTGAAAGATTACTTAAAAAAAGTTAAGTGAAGTACTTGGAATAAGTTGTTGGGAACAGACCTATAAATTTGCAAATGTTTTGAATGTAAATTTATGAGTAGAAGATAAAGGTCACACAGATGACTGTATACTATAAAAAAACAGGATGAGGCATTTGAGTTTGAACAATTCAAAGTAATCAGCCTTTCTTATTTGAAATATATGTTTATTAATCCAAGTATATCTGAAACAAGCATCATATTTAACAGGGGATCCGTTTCAAACACCATGTGGAGACTT
>JAOYSI010074240.1:0-20688 GCA_025775065.1 Hiodon alosoides | reverse complement strand
TTTTGATATCCGACTGATGCTAAATTCATCAAATAGACAAGTTTAACTGACAATTGTTAAAACGTGGATTCCTTGTCTTCTGAATGTACTTCATCTTAATGGATCTTAGTGGCCTGTTATATATTCACACACACACACACACACACACACACACACACACACACACACACACACACACACAGCATGTCTAAACCGTCGATCTGGATTACATATCTGGTAGTAAGTTTGAGGTTGTCATCTTATTCTTCAAATTTCCACTCAATCATTTTTAAAGCAGGAAGGTGCAGCAAAAAGCAAAGAGGAACAAAATAAACCTTTGATAAAATACGTATTTTTACTATTATTTACTGATTCGTTAGTAAATTTTGTATTACTGAAAAATTCAAGTGTGAATGAACCAGCACAAGCAAAGCAGCTTGGAGGCATGTCAAAGCTAAATATATTTGATGTATATGATAAAAAATGCAATTCACATTTACAGTCGAGGAGCCATAGTTATTCTTACGTGAAACATAGGTAAATAAAAAATGTTTTAAAATTTATTACAACTACCTATAGCTAATTTTTCATGATTTTCGTGCTAGTTATATCAGACACATTCTGCAAGTCACAGAAAAATTAACGCAATTTTGTTCTCAGGACAATTAAGCAAATAAACTATCTCTGCTTAATTAGCCTGTTAACAACACGGATGCAATTTAATAATCAAACAATGAAAAAAATAACCGTCAACAATCCAGTTTAACATGATTTTATGCAAAGCATATTAGTAGCAATTAATGGAATTTGATTACAATAATAAAAAAAACAATGCCCTCATTTTTAAATTGTCCTGTACATTGAAGAACATCTTCATTATTTATAATGGATAGATCAGAATTAAAGTGTGAATGCATTAATTGCCACAGTCGATCCCCCATCCTGACAGACAGCATAGCACAAACAACATGGCGAGAGTCCTATTAACTGTCAGGTGGTGACATTGCCTTTTAGACCCTCGTTCAAATAACCCCGCAGGCATATTTGTAATAAGACAGTTCCCAAAATCTATTTTTCTGATTTTCTCTCCAGGGTAGGTTATAATATCTGATGATCTAAGTATAGATGAAAGGAAGTTGGGGCAGAAATATTACTAGAAAATAATTGACACTGTCACAAGCGAGTGAACCACTTCTTTCATGGAGCGTAAACCCACACCATATATATCAGGAATTGGCAACCAGTCCCTGGTTGAAGACTGCAATAGACGCTGGTTTTCTTTGCAGCTTGCCTCTCAATTGTTTCATTGAAGACATTATTTGGAAAGGAAACCCTTCCCACCAGGTGATCAGGTGAAAATATGTTATAGTTTTAAAGTAACCCTAAAGCCATCTGGGACTGTGGCCTGTGAGTATCTGAGATGCCTATACTTTCTGTACGGATGCTATGGAGTATTTAATAGCTGTTTGTAAAACAGGAGTGTAGTTTTACAATGCATTGAAATGGTGGACACACGGATGTTGGTCAGGTTATGTGTCTTTTTTTGTCCTCAGAAAGAGCTGCAGTATGCTCAGTCCTCGACAGCAGACGGCACCCGCTCAACACAGATTGCAATGCATAGGGCAAACCCAGCAGTTCAGTGTATATGGGCCACAACGCCGCACAACATAGCCTAAAACGTCTGTACACAATCAGACCACTTGTCTGTATCAACACTGCGTTCGCCAGCGCCTCAAAGAGAAGTATAGTGTGAAACCAAAACGTTACTAATCAAATGCGTTGAAGGTGATTTAACGCAATGCACTGGGAGTAAAAAAAGAAAATTCTCACTTGCTCATATCAAGTGGAAGTTGTGATTTCTGTAGACTTTCTCGAATGCCACAGGTGTCCAGCGGGTTTGGGCTGGTGGTGGTAGCCGCACATGGGGACAAATGCCACCGTTTAATGTCTAAAAGTAAGTCCATAAAAACATAGGAGATTCTCATGTAATATTCCAACTCCAGGTTTGCCATCGTTTTCAACATTCAAAGTTTTGCTTAATGTTTTGCGTGGCCTCTAGAAGGCTTTGGCTGTTTTTGCTTTCTGCTTCTGCAAACGTCGCTCACATTTGCACACTGCAGCTGTAATACATATTTTTAGCTGTATCTGTAGCTATCAGTGCAAAATTTTTCCATTGATTTGCCTGGTGTAACCAGAACATTGCCGTTTCGATTGCAGGTTTTTAAATGCCCTGGAATCATAATTGACTTAGGATCTCTTAATATATAAATTATACTTTAAAATGCTCCTTCCTACTTGCTGTCCCTAAATGTGGCGCACAACTTTGAGGAAGTTGCAGGACCCTGCGCTTGTGATTCTTTCTTTCTCCATGATTTGTGTATGAAGTAGATTACCTGAGTACTGGAAAAGCGCTGTTGGGCTTCAGATGTTCAGGACTATTAATGTGACGCTGGGGTCTATCTCTGTCACAAAGTCTCAATTTTATGAATAGCATACCAAAGGCTCATCTTATTGTTATGATCTTTATGAAAATGTAACTTCTGTGCAGTGTATGAAGATCTGATGCGTTGTGCATACCTGTAAGTGTTGACATGTAGTGAGGGGCGTTCTGGAAGATCTTCAGGAAACTTTGGCTCCAAGAGAATTCTCTTCTGCAGTTGCATGATTCATGGAAAAAAATTTTAATATGACAGTAATTCTGCGTAACGTTAACTTAATAATACTTCTCCACATTAAATAACTAAATTATATTTTAGTAGCACATATTCTACTGCATACTTAAAATAACAAAAAACAATCATAACTTTATCCAGATGTTGCTGAAAGTAACATCTGATGCATGTACATGTGTTCCAGCGCAGATTTGAGCATTTTAGCATTTTGTTGATCAGCAGCATCTGAAAAAGTTAAGAATGTAACACTTTTAAAGCGGGGGGTGAAGCATGGTAACTCCATAGTAAGAGTAGCAGTGCCAGGCCAATCATCTGGCTTTTAGCATCTCGTTATGATTTCCCTCTGACTTTAAGCTCAAAACGGCCATGGGAGCCGCAGTGTCCCTTGGTGAACAAATTGCACAAACTCTAAATCTGATCAATGAATGCCATTAAACCATCCAAGGAGCGCAATACATTTTGACCGTTTGTGAAGTTGACGGACTAGGCAAATATGCAGGATTGCGATTCTCCAGGAACACGACTGCTCTAAAAGATAATGATTCTATTACAACCCCCCCCCCCCCCAAAAAAAAACCTGCTGAGAAGCACACCCAAATGAAACTGCAAGAAAGCCAAGGGTTTGAGGTGTGGGTAGTGTGCTATATTAATAAGTGGCTTAGAGGAAGGGGAGTTTGGAGAACTTGGTGTCCTTGGGGGTTTGAGCGCAGTCACACACCGCTGTAATTTCTGCAATCCTTCACCCAATAGAAAACCTGCAGTTACTTACTGTTTCGTTCTCTTTTATATCGCCCTCATCTGCATTCATTGAAACACTAAGAAGGCTGTGTGCTTTGAGAACAGAAGACCTTAATCTCGGTCTAGTAGCTGAACTGGATGCGTGAGTAACTGGCGGACAAAGCAGCCAGGATATATTTTAAATCAGGTTTAAATTCATTCTTATTTCAGAACAAACACGATGGCCCATGGCTTCCTGAGAAAGTTTTAATTCTGCCAGACTGATTAACACTGACGTGTACATCACTCACCTTTTTGTAGGTGATTTCACTACTGATGAAACTGAATTAGTAAATACTAATTTTAGTGTGATGAGAATATTACTGATTTTCTTAAACCTAATCAACCTCCAATAAATGTTATGTGCTGCATCTTGGGGTTGAGGTCAAACAAGCCTTCTGATGTTTAACCATTCAAACTGCAAACTATTTAAATAGCACTGTGCTAAATAAAGCTATTGACATGTTACTACAATGCATCGAAAAAAATTAATTTGCAGTTTTACTAAAATATAAGAAGGCACTAGCTGAAACAGAAGCCGTGTGTATTTTTAGGGTTAATTTTCAGTCACATTCAAATGAGGACACTGGAAATGCCACACATACTGTACCAAAACCACGCTATCTGAAAGCTTCACAAGGCGCTGTGAAATGGCTAAAACGGCCACACTGGCTTTTCTGTTATGCCATGCAAATCCGGTCTGCGGTCACCACGCTTCCATCCTTACAACTTGGGTTTTTTTCCCCTCTGAGTATCTTTGCTTAAAATTAATTGTCAATGGGCAATTAAAATATGTCTGTTTATGTGTTAATGGCTATTTTCAAATTGGGGTTTTACTGAAACTTTTGCAACTCTCCTGAAAGGCACAAAAAAGACTGAACCTGTGAATTTCCAACCCCAGAAATACGTTGTGCAGAATGAATAACTGTGTCCTGATGTTAGTGCCTAATGAGACATCCTTTCTTAAGGATGGAACTTTCTTCACACGTTTCTGTTGTAGGTACAGCGGTGACAGCGGAAGCCCCTCCTTATCCTGCCGACCTCACGGCTTCCTCATTCTTGCTCCTCAATGGAGGAATCCGTGGACCAGACTCGCTGGGTGTCCCCGGCGCTTATCCGACCTGAAGCTCTAAGTACCTTCTCAGAACCGGGCTTGCTGCCCCAAGGCCAGGAGAGGGAGCCCCTCTACTCCAGCGCCGAATCTGACTTTGCGGGCCTGTCATCCTACTACTCCACCCCGAACCACAGTCGAACCTCATCAGCCTACAGGCACAGCCCAGGTCAGCTGTTTGTTCACTTAAATCCGCTCTGCGCACAACCGGCAAGCCATGTACATTTGAGGAGCCCGCAATATATATATATATTTTTTTTGCAAATCAACATCTGTGTGTTAAAAAAAACTGTTTAGATTTAAATGTGTATAAACAATGCAACTTCTGTATCTCCTCCAGCTCACCAGGTCTACTCATCCTCCTCACTCAATAACTTTCAATGGCTGGATGGGTCTGGAGGCCACCCCCTGAGTTCACCCTACAATCCCCCGCCTGCTTCCTGGCCAGGCAGCCATTTCACCAAAACGCCCCTGCACCCCCACACATCATCTTCCCTCTATCCTCCAAATCCAGCTTCCTCCTTCATCTCCTCCAGGGAGGGGCTCCTCTCTGAGGGCCAAGACGGAAAAGAAAGTCCCAGGTTTCACGAGGCAATGAAGGCCGAGCGGTTGAGTCCTTCCAGTGGAGGTGGTGGAAGTTTCCTGAACCTCAGCACAGCTGCTGGTGGTGTCTACGCACACTCTCCCCATTCACACATGCTGGGGCCCTACAGCTCGTACATGACCTCCTCACCGGACTACAATACTGCAACACTGTACTCCACTCCTGGGGGGTGGATGACCTCTTCAGCTTACTCCCCAAAACTGCGGAACAAGATGAGACTTTCCCCACCTGGTGAGGATTCTTCACCTGCGACACCTTGCACCTCCTACCTCCTTTTCTGATTTAAAACAGGTTTTCATATTTTGTTGTTGCAAGCTGTATTAGAGTAAGACAGGGAACTTTAAGATAAATAGGATGATATGCAAAGTGAATAAACCCCTGGAGGGTTTAATTGAATTGTATTTATTTTAATTGATAGCGTACATATTTTGGGCTGGAGTTGCTGTCTTTGCTTTTGGGGGCATGTGGAGAGGTTGCTCATAAGGCAAGTGGTCCAGCACGCATCCCAGTAACTTCTGAGAGGTAAAACCAGCAGCAAACTTCTCACCACGAAAGCATATTTAGCTTATCTCCAAAAGTCAAAAGAACTACAAATCACCCAGGACAACATTTATATCTGAGAGCACACCGGGCGGGTTATGTCTCTGCATTTTATTTTCTGCTACTTAGAGAGGAGGGCAATGTTCTCACTCCGCTGAAGATAACGCCAAAACATTGGTGCTTTTAGCACAGAAATCATCTTAATAATAACTTACTCAGAGAATGTAGGAGTGTGCGACCGTCCTCTTCTTCTTTTGAATACGTTGAGTTAAGTCATTAATTGCTACAAAATCTCCTTCTCTGTGGGTGGGGGAATTCCAAAACTGGTGGCCCTTTTATGGACGGCCGCATGATTGCCAGATGTTACTCTTTTTCAGAAGACACATATCTACATATACAGTTTATGACCTGGGAGTAACAGTAGCGAACTGATGACTGGCAAACCAACATATTTAATACCTGCAATGTGCATTGAACAAGCCTAATAACCCAGATAGCCAATTAAAGAAAGCTATCGGCAGGTACATTGGCTGGCATTACTTTACTTTGTCTGTCATTTAGCGGACACTCTTACGCAGAGCGACGTACAAAAGTGCCATAGTTTAGAGGTTAACGTGCAATATGGTACTGAGCTTCCAGCCCTGTTGACGAGCAGTGTGAGAAGACACAAAGACTAACGCTACAAAGGAGATAACATGCAATTATGTAACCGACGTGTGTAACATTTGACTTCACAAGAGTAACATACGATCATTTACTATCGATATGTCCAGCTTGCCGCAGGTATCAAATAAGACTCACGGAGCACTTTTGTCAGGTGCATATTACAGTAGCCGGTTGCCACCATTGTTTAATTGTACAGGAAATGCTGGGGTGGGGAAATTTGGAGTGTGCGGCCCATTGAAATGTGGGCTGCAGGTGTGGTCCAGTCATGAACCCAGATTGGCTACCACAGGTATAAAGTCAATAAAAAACAGGCTCAGCAGTGAATCTTACATTCCCGGTTTGTATGCGTTTGTGAGACAGAGGCTCGAGAGTGTGTGAACTGTGGGGCCACCGCCACTCCTCTGTGGCGTCGCGATGGGACGGGTCACTACCTGTGCAACGCCTGCGGCCTCTACCACAAGATGAACGGCCAGAACCGACCCCTCATCCGTCCCAAGAAGAGACTGGTACTTTTTTCCCCACGTAGACAGTGATGGAGGGCTGGGAAAGTTGGGTTTAAAAAAATAATAATAAATTCCATCAGTGGCAGACATCTCCCATTTCCTGAACGTTGAGCCTATACTGGGTTTGTTTGGGCACCAACGCAGCGTATTCAACTATTTCTCTCTGGGGCAGATCGTCAGCAAGCGGGCAGGCACGCTGTGTGCCAACTGCCACACCAGCACCACCACTCTGTGGAGACGTAACGCCAGCGGGGAGCCCGTTTGTAACGCCTGTGGACTCTACTTCAAGCTGCACAACGTGAGTGCCCAGCCGAGCAGCTATCAGCTCTTCCAACGAGTCAGGAACGCTCACGAACCAGCAGACAGTGTTGCCTATGGTGGGCTCACGGGACTGGAAAGTCCCGAAAGCCAACGCAAACACATGTTGCTGAACCGTTGTGGCAACTTGCCATTCAATACAAGTGTCCTGTATATTTGTTCAAAGCGATTTCTGACAATCTGACAATATCTGTGCTCCCCCAGGTGAACAGACCCCTGACCATGAAGAAGGACGGCATCCAAACTCGGAACCGCAAAGTGACCAACAGGAACAAGAAAGGCAAGAGGAGTGGAGAGGCAGACGCTTACCCCGACATGTCCCAGGGACCGCCATCCGATGAGCACGCAGGCCCCTACGCCTTGGCCCCGGAGTCCCTGCTCCCATACAGCCACCACTCCCACTTACTTCCTCCTCCCTCTATCCTGCACCCCTCGGCCACATTGTCATACGCCCACCACCCAGCCACAGGAATGGTGCCTACACTGGTCTGAGAACAGTGAGAGGGTGGCATTCACACACAGGCACATGTAGAGTAAAATATGTAAAGATGTTTTTTGCCGTTTATGCCAAGACTATTTTAAGCCTTAGTCAAACACCGTTTTGACAACAATCGCTAACGTTCAGTTATTAATTTCAACTGAGCTCTTAGAAAACCATGGGTCCAATCCCACACAACAAAAATAAGATACACGAGACACTTTTAGTGTGTGTTTTTTTTCCAGGAAATGCAGTAGGTTAGAAGAATATTTATTTTCTTCTTTAAACTGCATTTTCACAGGAGGCCATGGCTGTGGGCACTATCAAAAGATTTTTCTAAGTGCTTGTAAAAAAGATTGCATAATTATTTTTCATGTCTGCTTTTTCTTTCTTTTACAAATTAAATCCACGTGAAATATTCAAATTAAAGTCTGAATACAATGTGCTAATTCTTCCTGATGGCATTTCATAAAACGTCATTGATTAAGCAGATTGTTTAAAAATAATATTTTATGAAAAACTCCATTGTAAATTTGCCAATTCCCAGAGTAAATGTTTCTGTCCAATGTATATTTTTTTGTAAGGGCTTAGCTGATGTTCCCAATATAAATCACAGTGTTCTTTGAGTAGATGTTCTATTTTTTCCTTTGCGCAATAAATCCAATTATAACACAGTGACATTGAACTTGTGTGTCCATTTAAACAGCATATTGTAGTTGGTTGTGTGGTTTCCTTCATACACCTGGAGAACATTCTCTCAACAGATGTTGGATCTAAATAAGTAATGTCTGTTTAAAATGACTACCCAAAAGATAGGAAAATATGACAGAGACATGCTATTTATGAAGTAACGCACTTCCATTTTAGAGTTATACTGGTCATATTCCAAGAAATAACTGAATGTGTATTTGCTAAAAACATGCATCCTTTTTATATTACTAAGCACATTAGTTATGTTCACTAAGCCTCATTTCTTCCGAGAGTTTCTTTCATTTATTTTTGTCTCCTCCAAATTAATTGAATTTAAACCAGAAAATTTCCAGTGATCAGAACAGTGCCCACACCACTGCCAAACAGACAGCATTCACATGAATATCTCTGACCTAGTACATACAGCTTAACATTTAAGGCCTTAATGGGTGAATAAAAACCATAACTTTCATTAGCATAGACAGATTCGTATCCTGGGCATAAATTTTAAAATTTTAAAATTCTATTTGCATTGGATTCAGCCTTTTGTTCAAAAACAATTATATTGTTGTGTATTTCGTTAACATTACTCTATGAATGATTAACGAAATTTGGAAATCTTTTCTTAGACAAAAAAGAAAGAGAGTAAAACATCTTACTTGTGTAAACAATAAATGAATCGAAAGTAGTTGACTTTCTGTAGAGATGATTGGGCTTGATTTGCAAATGTTGGCATTTAAATTCTCATCACCGTTTCAGCTCTTGCAGTTCAGACTACACTGTGGCGGCATTGTAACTGCATTGGCCCAGTTATAATACAGGCTTTATCTGAGACTCTGCTACAATACGGGTAACGGCTGCCAACTTGTTTTGGCAACACCGGACATGGAAATCCATCGCTGTCCATGCGTCAAAACATTTAACTAAATTGTCACGCTTGTTTCAATATCCAAAATTTGAATAGACCTGCCACTGCAGTTGGTTTAATACAGACCTTCAATATCACGGGTTCAGGCAATCAGGACATCACTGGATCTTTCCTGCAGTCAGTGTGCGCCACAGAGGAACGGCGAAGTGTACAAAGAGGCCAACATGTCCCAGTGGCTTTTTGTTTCCTGAGATATTTTTTTCATAATCTGTTAGTTTTGTACGGTTTGTATCCTGGGTAACAGTTAAGATTTTCCCTTTTCCCCGCCATGAGCAGGTTGAAATCGTCCATATCCTCACTCGCTCATCAGTTCTCAAAGCTGTCTGCAGATCAAGCAGGCCGAAACCAAATGTCCAAGTGAACTTGTGTCATAGACTCGTGGCGTGGTCTGTCTGACTATTGCTAACCAAAAAGTGATGTTTTAGTGTCACTCAAAAACAACACAGTCTTATACTCTCCCCAAAGACTAGGGTCCTGCACAAGCACGCACTAGGAAATTATAACGATGAGTCAGAAATTAGTCAAGGGGCTTCCCACCCAGTGGTCTCATCTCTTAGTCACACAGTGGGGCACTCGGTAGGGATCACCTATTAAATTAAAATGCGGGGTCTCACAATAGACTGTAGACATTCTAGGGAGCCATGACACTACATATTGGGTCTCTAGATAATCAAGACAAGGATGGACCAAACATTGCGACAGTCATGCATGTCTCAGGAGACTGCTACTGATGGTTAAACACTATGGCTGACCATAGCCAGTGTGTTGAGCATCCAGCCCCTGACTATAGACGCCAAACTTGGGTGTCAAAGTAAATCTTTCATGGGAAGGATGTTGTGATAACCCATGCAAACCAAAGAAAGCCCCTTAAATTATCCCCGATTCCCGAGTATTTCTTGCTCTCGTTGTCCCAATTAGGCACAGAAGCAGTAACACAGAAACTAATGTAATTAAAAGTAGACAACTCTGTTATTCAAATCAGAAACTTCAATTACGCGCCCCACTCCGCAGAAGAGATATGTTTTTGACCCGTCCTAGCCTTTAAAGCATTTACTGAAAGTTAAAACATGTGAGTTTATTAAGAGTCAGCCTGAGATCAATTTGTGTCACAGAGAGCATTCTGTTTTTTCCTGTCTTATCCTTCAGTATAGAGTACAGTATAGTGTAAAGCTGCTTGGCAGCTGATATCTTATCAATAGAGTGACATACGCAAAAACAAAAAAAAACAACTCCCACCTGCTGCCACACACACTAGTACACACCCGTCCACACACAAACACACACACACACACACACACACACACACACACACACACACACACACACACACAAGGGCTGTTGCTACAGAAGAACCGATTACACAAATATTCTCAAAAATTGAATGGGAAAACTTTTCATTCCTGAGGGAATGGTTAATACCAGCCTTACACCAAGATAGGTGTGGTTGTTCTATAATGTACTTTGTTCTGTTTCACTTTTACACTGTTCTGTCCACCATCAGGGTCTAGAGTGCCCAGTCATGACCCATGAAATTCATGCTTATGACTGATTTTAAAACTGTAGAGCAGTCATAAGCAAAAAAGAAAGCAAAGATTTTCAAGAACATAATATGTTCCGTTGTTTCGGTTTCAGTAGGTTCTAAAACTGCATGTTGAATTTCCATTAAATCAGTCGTTACAACTCTATATATATCGAGTAACTGAAAGTAATTTTCAACAAACGTAGTCATATTTCAACTTTCATTCGTTACGGCGTAGAGTCTCTCTCAAGAACCATTCAGACAATTTTCATAAGCATAGGCCAGTTCACCAGTTCTACATTTGTTGACCCATAACCAAAAACATGAAACACCTGTCCACCTATATATATATATATATATAAAATCCCATTCTAAACAGAAATAACCAGTCATTATGTTCTAACAAGCTTAATTCAAACAGGTATGACCCACACTGTTGGATGGAGATGTGTGAGCATGCCACTCTCAAAGTAACAGTGAGGCATTCTAGCTGCACCTGGCCAGATGACGGCGTTTCGTTTCTTGGCTCCAGTTGTTTCTCGTTGTGAAACAACAGTGTTCATTTGTGCAATCAGTAAAACGAACCAATCTAATTCAATCAGCCCAGACTGTTTTTGCAAACCAACTCATTGGTGAGCAATGGTCATTCAATGATCGCCAAATAGGTTGAGATGGTTTAATGGGAAGTCAAGCGGTGAGCAAATTTTAATCCGTTTATTGCAGGCATCTTCTGTGTCCCACAGGCCTTGTGAAGGCAGAACCCCTCTCCAATACCCACCCACCCATTCTCTCTTACTTTCAGGGTTGACCACATAGCTCTCCTGTTTGCGCCTTGGTTTGGACCCCCGTTATGCAACGTAAGGCTTCTGGTGTTCCGGACTTCAAGGAAAATAATGCCAAAGGAAAGGCCCACAGGTGCTTGCAATGGTAGGGTACAGTTTATGGGTCTCTCAGACTGGCAGGCGGGGTTTCGTCGTTTCTCTCCATCCTCATCAACCAGGTTTATCTGGTGGGGCGACCGGCTGCGGAAATGACAGCAAATGACACCAAGAGATTAGTAACCACAGGTCCGGTCCAGCAAACACCCACTCACTACTGATGCCCCTGCTGCCTCAAACTCTCTCCCTTGTCTTTGTCTATCTCACTCAAATACTTAATCATAAGCACTGCTCTTTCTTACTGTTGGCATACAGTTATCTAGCCCCCCCAATTTTTATCCTATCTAACCCGACATGTACTGGCTGTATAGTTAAAATTCAACTTTGTCATTCTAAGTAATCCCCCTACTTTTCCCCGTATAATGTTTTTGATTTTGTTTCCCTGTTCACAATAAACGCAAAACTTCCTATCGGTTTATTCAACCCATGTTGAAAAAGAAATGATTGTCAACTCACTCAAGCATGGCATATAAAATTAAATGTTTACACTAAGTACAAAAAATCCTTTAAAAAATTTAAAAAAGTTAAAAATCCTGATATACGCAACCGTTCAAAAGTTTGGCGTCACCGTTTCCAGCTACAATAGTAATTTACAACATTAACAATGTTTATTTCTGTATTTCTGATCAATTTGATGTTATTTTAATGGACAAATTTTTTTACTTTTCTTTCGAAAACAAGGAAATTGACCCCAAACTTTTGAACGGTAGTGTATTTTATTGTTACCATTTCTAGTTTTGTAGCAGACCTCTGTCCAAGCAACGGCTACCTAGTAAAATAGCAGTGTCCTTCTTTAAAGTTGACTCTGAGGTATTGTTTCAGGGGTCCTTTATGATAAACATATCTGCCTCTAATTGAAATGCAGTGAAGTACAAGTAAACACAATGGTCACGATTTTTAAGCAATGATCGACCGTTTCAAATTCCACACCCAGCTGTACCCTTGAGCAAGGTACTTAACCTGAATTGCTTCAGTAAAATATCCAGCTGTTTAAGAAATGCAAGCTCTGTAAAACGCGTTGGATAACAGTGTCGGCTAAGCGACTAAACTGTAAGTGGCTGAGCCAAAATCTTGTAGATCAGTCCTGTGCATTTTCAACGATTTCTTGTGGGGAAAAAATCAAAATGGTTTCATCAATATTTTTGTGGTATTGCGCATTGTAATTGACAGTTTGCAACTTGTTATAGAGTGTTGCAACCGACACGTTTTAAAGTTAATAAAATTACCAATATCACACAACAAAATGTATTGAAATTAATATGAATTATCACTAATTAAGCAACACAACTTCCTTGCTTCCTTAGTTTTTCAGCAAATCCACATAGTCAATCGATCAACAACCGTTGGAGAATCTTCAAATTAACTATTTATGACACAGAATAACTCTTCTAAAAGGAAAACTTGGTGCCCTTTTAGTATATTTTCTCAAGATTTTCTCGCTCTACATTCTAAGCAGATTATAAAGAGTGCATCCACTATAAACAAACTCTATATAGCCTATGAAGTTCCGGCTGATGATGTTGGCAGTCTGTTTGATAAATTTCATTGGTTGAATTTAGTTCAGTAAAAACAAACCTGACATCTCTTCCAGTTTGGAGCATTTTCCCACCCAATTTTTAAAACAATGAAACACTGTGATTATGAAAACGGCATTAAAAATGTGGACAAGGTGCTAACGGTGTCCAGGTTTTACTAGATCCCGATGTCCTCTCACTTGAGAAGTGTAAGGAGGCTTAAATGAACCCTTAACCCAAGGATCAACGTATGAAGTTCAAGAAAATAACAGGTAAATGCTGTTTATCACTTCATTAGTTCAACCAAGGGTTCAGTTAAACAATAGAGCCATTGGAACAAAAACCAGCAGAGACAGTGTGCTGCAAGGAATAGGGTTGGGAAACACTGGTGTAGATTTAAAACAATCTATTCTATGTTTTGAGCCTCTTGGTGCGCAATAAAGAGAATGGAAGAAACACAATATTACTTTGGTAAACATTGTTATAACAAAACATTGTTGTTCTTTGGTCCAACAACGGACCTACTATGAGCTCTGGTTATTCGTTCAAAGACGGGCAATCAACTGCACCACAACCAACAAGTTGTATTAACCAACAAGTTGTATTAACCAACCAACCAACCCACCAACCAAGTTATAGTAACAATCAATCCCATTATCTTGGAAAGAGAGCCATCAAATGACATTTGGAGAAGGATATAGGCTCCATAATAGTGAGTTAAAAACTTCCACAAAAGACCTGTGCACTCCTTAAGTACTGTTCTCTCGGCAGTATTTGTATCCAAAACAAACATGCCGAAATCCAAAAGTAATGTTTATAAGGACCAACAGGCAACCTTTAGGTCTTTTATTCCCTTTCAGCACCACTGTTTAAGGCCTGAATGGTGTGTTGTCCGTTTTCTGTCCTTATTAGTTCACATTAATTAAATCAAAATGTTACATTTTTCAAATGCAAAAACACAAACATGATGTGGTACCCGCAAAATTAAAAGATGAAAATCTGCATTAGAATTTTAACTATTATTCATTGAAATGATGAAATGAGTAAAAACATACAAACGCAATCCCAAAAAGCCCAGCGCCAGCTTTGGCATGGCAGCTCACCACAAAAAAGAACATAGAAATAGAGATTAGCAAAGGAATGATTCATTATTTGACCATATAGAGAGAGGTTGTGAACACACACACACACACACACACTGTGGGAAAACAAATATTCTCTCCCAATCCTAGTTGCCTTCGAGACACTACACAACCTGCACAGCACAAAATGTTCAGCGCTGATTGGAGGAGAGGAACGTCCCTCTCGACAGTTTTGCAAGCGCCTGGGATAGCAGACTCCCCTAAGCGACGAGCTGCCAATTTACACACCCCTGCCCAAGCAGCTCTCAATTGTGTGCCGCCCCCCGTGCTCTCAGTCACATTCGGAGGATGACCATAACCACACAGGTGAAGACCTTTATCGACTGAGCTTTTTTTCTGATTAGTTAAAATCTAAATGTATCAGGATTTATCTTAGATTCGCAATGGTACTTATAATACAATTCATTCAAATATAATTACATGTTGAAAGTATTGTAAATATCATAAAGCTTATGACGATTTTGTATAATACTGTAATTTCAAAAGAGTTTTCCTGTTATTCCTTCTCCCCTTGGAGTCTGCACAGTTTAAAGTGGTGTGCGGGTAAAACTTGTCCAAATTCAGTTTTCACCATTCCCCGTTTTGCATTCATATGCCCTCTACTGGGGCTCTCTGAAACTACTATGAGAACGTTTCAGTTATTGCACTAAATACCACCCACATTTTTGTTGGGATTCCCTCTTATCCTCAGCTCTGAGCTGTCATGTGAATTAGACAGTAGAAGGAGGTGACAGTGTTAAATTAACTACGGACAGACATTAATTTAAAGCAGAACTTGAGATTAATCGGGCCCTCCAGTAAGAAGGGATCTTATGTTATTTGGTAAATGTGGAGCATTACGGTCTCTTCTCCCCATCTGTGCAGTGAAATAAAACAGCTGCCACTGGAGCTGTACACAATTAAATGTGTTATATGACAAAAAATTATTCAGCAATCTCATCGCATAATAAATGTGCACAGTGCCAGCAAGTTTTAACGTTATTGGGAGTGTACATGTACTGAACAATAAAAAATAGTTCCCTGAACATCTTCTTTCTCTCTGAAGGCTCTCTTAAAAGCAATTTCATTACGTTTCTTCCAGCAATAAAGCCAGCCGTTCGATGCATTAAAACCATCAACATTCAGGTCTGCAGCAATCTGAAGAGCTTTTGTTTTCAGGATGTCTCCGCTAATTGGTAGATTCGACGTTACAGCTGTCTGAAACCATTTTAGCAGTACTGTATCTGCATCAGCAGCTTTGCCTAAACGATTTAGTTTTCGGTTTGAAGGAGACCGCTGAAAAACAGTTTTCGCACAGTAGATTGGCTATTGACTAATAACTACAAAAGAAAAATTATGTTTTTAATTCACAGACACGTATGATTTCATCTTTGTCAGATCAGTTCTCTTGCGAGTTGACATCTTAAATGTATTTCAGAAAAGAGCCGTGTGTATTAAGTCTCACGTCTGCAACGACGCAACTGCTAGCTACTTATACATGCTAGCTAAACTACTGTACAAAGTAACCTTCAGGTGTCTACTGCAAGCGCTAAGGCTAATGGTATATTCCGGATTAGCTTGCATGTCATTTTGCTGCTGAACATTTTCCTGAACAAAGTACAAGTTTGTTTTCCTCCAGATTTGGTTTAACGAAAAATCTGTTAATTGATGCCCCACTTCTTAGTAATGACGCCTAGGCAAGCGGGATCAAATGTAACACGTCACGGACTACTACTACTGTATTTTACCAATTATATCATTCTGTTTAAGTAAATATATATATATACACATACACACGTGTTTTTGATTGGTTATATATGGTGTCATGACCAGAAATCTAATTTAAAAAAATATTAAGTACTTTTTTTTTTTTTTGCTGCTTGGGCCCCCAAGTGCGCGTGGGCCCCTGGGCCCGTGCCCAGAATGGCCATTGGATGATCCGGCCCTGGGGACTAGCAGCTGGGGGCACTCAAATGTACCAATGATTGACTTCTCAAAGAGCCAATGAAAATTGGGGGGGCACACGGGGAGGCCAATCAGATCACAAGGGGGTCGGATGCCCCTGTACAACCACGGAAGATCCGCGCCTGAATACGACCTAAATTAATCTGAAATTTAAGGAAGGGGGTTCTTAAAACGTGTCTTCATAATTTAATACTATCTAGCCTTTAAATGCCTCTTTATGAGTAGTTTATACAAGTACCTGCTGAAACTCATCTTTAGAGTAAAACACTAGATATGCAGCCTGACATAATATAGCTGGAATTGCCATTTTGCTGTAAAATATTATACAATAAAAATGTTAACTTTGGTATTGACAAACACAGAATGACTATCAATACAACAATTTATTGGGAAAATTCCCCATTTGAATAACATTCACAGAAATGTTAAATGTATAATAAAAGTAATATATTTTAATAAATCTGTATTTTTAAAAAACTGTCCAGAAACAAGCAATATATAAACATATACATGCGTTAAATGTTTTTTTTTTTTTACATAATATGAAACATAAAAATATTAATTATTATTATTAATCTCACTAGAGAGTATCCCTTTGACAGTCCAGTTGAGAACACACTTTATTCCTCACTCCTGATCCAGGAGGGATAAATGTTTAAGTTTTTATTCCAGCTAAGTATCTAAAGAATTTATACAACTATTGTCAAACTTAAACTTGTCTTATGATTATTTAGCCTTATCTCTTACTGAAGCCCAAACACATTGCAGCCTCATAAAGACCAAAACCAAGAAATATATTGCCTGATCAGCAACTCCTCCTTCGACAGAGGCAGGCAAGGTCAGGCACAGAGGGCTATGGGATGTGCCGGTTTCCATTATGCAACAGATTTCAATTGTCCGATTGAGATCACTGGATAATCAACTCACCTGCTGTTTTAATTGTGAACACCAAACTCTATTACAGGGTCCCCAATGGTGTCGGGATAGCTCTGGGTTTCGTTCGACTCAAACCCTGGTCGCTAAATTGGATAAGGACTCTGGTCCTGTCCTAGAACCTCAATGCAAAATGAGTATCAGATAGACAATTACAAAACATAATAATAATTTGAACAAAACTGAAGCAAGTGGGGGGGGGGCGGGATTATTATTAAATATTTTAAGTTTGAGCTTCATGTGTTGGGTTCTGCTGCTGGAGCAATGGTATATTAGGTAAGCCCTCAACATTAAGGGTTTTGCAATCTGCATGTTGATGAAACTAAATTAGGTCCAATGTAACTCAAGAGATACTGCAGTTTTTATCACCGTCTTTCCCATTAACACTGTTATTCCTTTTTCTTAGGCTGTTTTGCAAGCTGGTATCCATCCCTCCTTCTTTCCCTTGGCGCTCCCAATTTGAAGACAGGGATTGGCCCAGCTGAGGGGGCAGGGGAATGGGCTGGCCCATGAAGTACCCATCTTCTTCTGATTCCGAAGACGAAGAGCAGGTGGAGCAGGAGTCTTCATGTCTGTAGTATCCAGGCTGGAGGGTGAGCAAAGGGGAGTTTGGGTTGGGCAGCCCCCTTACTCTGTCTCCTTCCCAGTCTAGTGTGTCCAAGTGGGGCCGGAAACGTCTCTCTGTTCCCAGGGGGAGAGGGGAATCGCAGGCTCGGCGACCCCGGCTCCGACTCGGACCGTCATGCCGGAAACTGTGTTGCTGGCGAGATCCGTCCTCTGAGGGCAGAATGAGGGGTAGAAACCAGAATGCCCACAGGTGTGAGGGGTGGCAGAGGGACAGAGAGGAAGGAGGAGGATACACAGAAAGAGGATAAAGAGGAGTGAGAAAGCATGAAAAGGTGGAGACACCCAAAGTATACGAGTATAAATACTAATTAGTGAGAATGTTACATTTGATTGGGGAAGCAAAATAAAAATATTACTGGCAATTCAATTTTTTGTACTCCGTATTTAACATGGGGAGCAAATCGGACAGTTGCTCACCCTGGACAACTTGTTGGTTTGACATGCCAACATTAGGTTAACGTCATCTGTCCAACGAAGAAACTGTCCCAAGTGTTTGGTCTTGTTTTCTATATGCCAAGTTTCCGTTTTTTAATTATTAGAAAGGAAAGGAAAGGAAATCACATGCAGAGTCATCTTACCCATTAAATCCACTTGAGGTGTAATGTCGGACTGCCTTTGGAAATGGAGCCTTCTTCCTGAACCTCTTGTTTGGACCTCTCCCTGGACTTGCAGTTCAGATCCTTTCCTTTGCTCTTCTTCATCCTCTTCTTCATCTACCAGGTAGCTGCAGCTGATTGGTTCACGGAAACTGACCCTGGTTGTACCACTGCGACCAAACTTGGGGGTTGGGACTGGCTCTGATGGTACTTCCTTTTCCAACTGGCCGGGCTGAGTCGGCAGCAGCAGAACACATGGCTCTTTGGAGGGAACTGGAGGGCTAAGGGCCTTCTCTCTTGCACAACGTTGATTTCCTAAGTAAGCAGAAAAGTAATCCTGAGAGTGATCCCGTGAATGCTTGATATAACAGGGATTGAGAAAAGGTCAAAATTCTTCACATTGGGGTTTCCTATATTTGCTTTCGGTATTAAAATGACAATTGCTTTGACAAGAATATACAGCGTAGATACCTGGACTCTCTTGCTCCTCTCCATTTCCATAGTCCTTGGAAGTCGATGTTCCTCGTGAGGTGCACCTTGGACGGGGATGTGCCACGGTGGATTCATCCGGCTCTCTGCAGGGTTGGACACTGCTGATTGGATGCTCAGTCTTGCTATTTCCGGTTTCAGGGGAAAGGGCACTGGGGGATTGGTCAGCAGACCCCGAAGGTCCACAACCATTGGTTAGATTGTCTGTCATCTGTGGAATAGGGGAAGGGTGTGTGCCAAGTATACCTGCCCCGTTAGGTAAAGGTTGCTGTTTTGTTTTGGGGGCAGCTAGAGGATGTAAAGAAACATGGAGAAAGGGAGAATAAGACTGGGAAGTTATTAGGTTATAAGGAACTGTGACGGTCCCAAACAAAATATAAAATAATTCATTTATTATGTATGTACAGTTCTTGAACACAAGAGGGCACTGTTCTACATGTTACATTTTGTCTACTTTACAATCATCCAATATCCCCCAGAGGCATTAGGTTACATTATAAAATCCATGCTGACTGCATCCCAGTATCTCCGGCTGCATTTAATCTCCTATTCCAGCATCTTCCCCAATTCCTCCCAAGTACCTTTGTCATCTATTACTAGATCACTGCAACGGTTGTCCATAATCATGGCATGGTCTTCCGGGCCTTGGCCTTTCTTATGCTGTAGCTTCTGGTGATGGTCTGCCATAGCCATGCGCCTGCGCTGAGAGGATCGACTCTGAAAAGCCGAGTCACAGGAGTCCGAGTTTTCTGGGTCCTCCCCCAGGGAGCAGGGACGTGAGCAGAAGATCAGACCTCTGCGCGGAAGGAAGGGCTGGCCCAGCAGGGGGCGCTGGCACCGGGCACAGCAGAAGCAAGACTCAGCGGCGTGCCAATGCTGCCCCTCATAGGTCATCTGGCCCTGGTCGATACCTGAAGGTGAGGAGGTGATCGCAGAGAACACGACATGGAATGACTAACAGTCTTACATCAAGGCTGAGAATACATGCAAACACATACAGCCATGAAGTTTATTACCAAGCTAAATAAAGAGAAAATGAGTTTGTGGACACAGGTACACACAAAGAACGTGGATACCGTCCAACGCACGAGGCAACACATTTTATACTTTTCTCACATTCATGAACACTGAATTGAACAAGTATATGTCTGCGCCTTAACACATCGTTGCAGTACCTATGTGCTCCCCGCAGGTGGCTCAGTACCTATATGCTCCCCGCAGACGTCGCAGGCGGCGCTGTACCTATATGCTCCCCGCAGACGTCGCAGTACCTATATGCTCCCCGCAGGCGGCGCTGTACCTATATGCTCCCCGCAGGCGGCGCTGTACCTATATGCTCCCCGCAGACGTCGCTGTACCTATGTGCTCCCCGCAGACGTCGCAGTACCTATGTGCTCCCCGCAGGCGTCGCAGTACTCGGTGTAGAGCGACTGGTAGCAGGAGCCGCAGTACCTATATGCTCCCCGCAGGCGGTGCTGTACCTATGTGCTCCCCACAGGGGTCGCAGTACCTATATGCTCCCCGCAGGCGTCGCAGTACCTATGTGCTCCCCGCAGGCGTCGCAGTACTCGGTGTAGAGCGACTGGTAGCAGGAGCCGCAGTACCTATATGCTCCCCGCAGGCGGTGCTGTACCTATGTGCTCCCCACAGGGGTCGCAGTACCTATATGCTCCCCGCAGGCGTCGCAGTACCTATGTGCTCCCCGCAGGCGTCGCAGTAC
>JAOYSI010074239.1:0-18798 GCA_025775065.1 Hiodon alosoides | reverse complement strand
TGAATTAACCAAATGTGATACAGATCTGAGTTTTTTATTGGCCAAGCCTGGGGGTGTGAGGGAGGCTGTGTTGTTAATCTTTTTTTTTTTTTAAATAATTGTTAAGAAGTAAAATAAAATATGTACGGAACTGTATTCCTCTGCAGACATGCCATGCCTTATCTTTGTTGCAGTTCTTATTCCCAAACTGACTTGCTAATTAAAAATAACAGGGAAGCGACATAGTCAGTCAGTCAGTGTCTCCTCCAATTTTATTTTGTTTCTTGTTCTAGTTGTTGCAAGTCTCATTATACTTGGGTTGTCCTGGGCAACAAAGAAGGAAGCAGGTAATACCCCAGTCGACACTTCCAATTCTTTACAATCTCCTTCCTTTTTTAAAGACATTTGTACATTTTAAAATGTTGTCAATTACTTTTTTTGTAGTGTGCATGTGCCTTCAGAATGCATCATTTACTATCTGGATTGACATGGTCCTTCTGGTCAGTGTAATTCAGCTGCTGTTTTCTTATAATAAGTGTGATTCATTCTATGCTGCTGTGATTGTTCCAGTGAAAAACAACTCAGGAGTCCAGCCAGCGGGTCAATGTGGGACCTGGGTGAAAAAAACAGAAGGGGGATTATTCACATCTCCCAATTACCCCAACAAATACCCCCCAGAGCGAGAGTGCATTTACATAATTGAAGGTAACCCCCTTCACACACACAAACACACACACAATGTAACTGTATGACAACACTGTTAGCAATCCATGTTTACACTTAGTCATGCTGTTACGGAGCAAACCTTAGCACGATATTCATAAAATCTGCATAGAGATATGGGGACGTCTTAGAGATGCAGCAATTATTTCTTTAGGGTGTTCGTCTCCCCTTCTTTGACATAATTATCACACAATGTTGCAATAAACACAAGAGATCCGACAGGTTATTTATTCTTTTCAGAATTAATCAGGTAAAACAAATAAAACATTTGGTTGCATCCTACTGATGTTTCGGACATGATGCAAAATCATTAAAATCATAATATGCTTCAGACAGGTGATATACAATTTCTGAATGCTTCTCTACTGAGACAGCATGTGCAATTTAAGGATTTATGTCAAATGAATTCATGTTTGTACCTGAAAATGTAGTATTGTTTACCTGACCGACCAAAAAATGAATGTGTTAGTTTGATCATTAAATGTAATTATGATTTCTAATTAACGTAAAAGATCACATTTGATGAATCTGAGGAAACCGTATTAGTTCGTAAAGTAACAAGATTACCAAAAGGTGTCATCAGAACTGGATCAGTACAGAAACCCATGGTACCACACACAGTTTTCCACTTTAGAGTTTGAACGTTCGATTTATTAATGTGATTACTGTGGATCGTTTGCAATATTTATATGCACAAATCCCTGTGTGAATCTGCTTATTTAATACTATTTATGATATTCAATATCATGAAATAGTGTTTGTAAATACATTTTGGCCGCTGAAACTAGTACAAGCTAAAAAACTGAAAAGGTTTTGGGGTTTTTATGAATTTAAAATCTTTTATCATCAGCTACTTTTCTCAGTTTGTCAGATATTTTATGCACGTGCGCTAATTTAAAATAAATAATTTCATGATTTATATTATGTTATATTCAGTTTCAGTTTATCTGAAAGAGTCACAGAATTTCCCAGATATGATAGACCTGCAGAAAATATAAACAAAATACTTATCGCATTCATATTGTGACTTATGACATTGTTTTTGTTTTTTTCTTGCTTAATTGTTTAGCTGCTCCAAAACAGTGCATCGATCTCTACTTTGACGAGAAGTACTCCATAGAGCCCTCATGGGAATGTAAATTTGACCACATTGAAGTTCGGGATGGGCCGTTTGGCTTCTCTCCGATAATCGGGCGCTACTGTGGCCAGCAAAGTCCTCCCTATATCAGATCCAGTGGTCGGTACCTTTGGATAAAATTTGTTGCAGACGGCGAACTGGAAGCCATGGGATTTTCCGCAACGTACAACTTTACTCCAGGTAGAACAGACTTACATTTTACTACTTTCAATGGTGTATGTTTCAATGCAATTTCTCAGAAGTGGCTTTTCTGAAAAGAAAAAGTGTCTCATGTGTGCACCTGTGTCAAAGATGTATTAACTCTACACCAATGTTTATTGTCAGCTTTATCATGCATCAAAATCTCATACATTGTATGTGCTACATATATATATATATTTTAATTATACAATATTTTAAGCGAAGCAGGCCTATTTTTTCCCAAAATAAGTTTAAACAGATTGCTAAAGGCTACACTTACCCTAACATGTTAGCCTCTGCTCCTGAAGGCACTTTTCCACAGTTTTTATGATGGACAACTGAGCCACTCAGCAGTTTGGAAGCGGCAAGACTGCTTGATTTTAAAAGCTGCTCTTTTAATTTATTGAGTCTGGCAGTGCAAGGAAAGTCTCACAATCTCGGGTCGGCTGTATCGAAGTCTGAACAATACTCTTCTTATATATACGCCATCTTCGGTGTATTTTATTTTATAATAAAAAATATTTTAGATAGATTTAAAGAGTAGTTCTTCTTTGGAGGCTGGAGGGGGAAAGCACTATCCATATAACCTTTCAACAGTGTGACGCTGCAGATTCGCATTGAGGAAAACATGCGAAAATGTATTGTACCTACCCGGTAAATGTTCCTGAAACGAATGGTCGGACGCTGCCAAGGGAGGTTATGATATGGCCAGGCAGATGGAAGTGAATCAAGAACATCACCTTTGATGAGGTGGAAGTGGAGAGTGGAAGTGTTTTACAGAGTGTTGGAGTCTGGTGTGCCCAGTGTTGAGAGTGTGGCCTGTCTGTGAAGTCTGGCTTCCCGTGTGGACTGAATAAGTGGGTTGGTTGACTAAGCGGCATCACTCGACGAGGGCAGTCTTTGGCATGTGGTTTACATTACTGAGAGGATAAAGGTCCCTCTGTGATTCCGGTGTGTTCTGTGTCTCTATGTGGAAAATATGTGGACAGCATTTCAGCCAAGTTTAGAACATCTGCAGTAAATCTGATGATTCACACATTTACACAATGCCTTCCTGCAGTTATGCATCTGGCCATCAGAAAAAGTGTTCTGCTACTCTGAACATAAAACCACTACCGCTAGTTTGAAAGAATCCTTCCTTAAACTCGTAAACTTCCCACCGCCACCTCCATTGAGGTACAACAGAAAAGACTGTAGCAACAGGCCGCTGCTTTGTAATCGGTTGGTAGAAGATCGCTGGGGGACGTCCTACCTCGAGCCAAGTCCTATGTGTTCCCTGCGAGCATTGGCCTTAGTACTGTAACCCTGCACCTAATTTGTATATACGTTCTCCAAGTACACAATCTGGGTCTGTAGGAATTGATTGCTTACTGCTCTTTTGAGTGGCAGCCCAGAAGACATGAAAGTTGTTGGCCACCAGGGTGACGTAGACACCAGGCTGATGTCTCCTAAGGGCTTTAGTGTCTCTATGTGGAAAGAATCTGTGAAACAACCAAGCATCTCATAGTGTTGTCAATTAAAATATTTGTATTTAATTGACGTTAAATCCAGAAAGATGTGCACTAATGTGTAATGTGAATATTAAGGCAATCAGATAATAAAAATATATATCAAATGAAAAAAGATACCTATTTATTTGTGGCAAACTTAGCTATACTGTGCCACAGTTGATACCCTGACAAATGAATTCAAATTGGTAATAAATACTTTTCTTAAATAGCCACATCCAACAAGTTAAAGTTTACTATATTTTACCATTAACTGGATGCACTCACAATAATACCCTCAAAACGGAATCCCTTTGTCTATAGGTTGCTATGGCAGCATGCTTGTTTTGTTGTGTGGGTGAAGTATTAATTTGTCAGTTTAAAAAAGCGGGAACAACATAATGCAGCAACCTTGTCTCAGGTCTGAAATGTCATAAATGAGAGAAAAAAAATGTACAGCTCTCCCACATCCCTTGAAAAGGACATAAGTTCTGATTTACTGAATGGCCTTAGAAAAATAGTGACGCCTATAGCATAAGGGTTCGTCAGGGTTCAGATTTCAGTGCCTTATTTAGATCATTAAAGGCTGTCGCAGGCTTTAAAACAAGCTAAATCTAAGATATATTTTTAAATAAATTTGAAATAATCCCCAAACATACTCCTAAAATATTCTCCTGGGAGATAATTGACTTTCTAAAGCCGTGTGCTAGACAAATCCTCAGTTTATTTTAGTATCAAACCGATTTTTTGGATATAATTTGTTTAACCATAGAACGAGCCTCTATGGAGAAATATATGTTTATTATCACGCTATTTTCCAGTTCACCTTCGACCTTCGATCAGATCATATTTGTTTGTTTTTTTCATCCAGATTTTTATGCCCTCTGGAAAATATAATCTGTCAAGCGCTCCATTGTAAAAATTAGCTGTAACAAGTCACATTTGATTGATTGGTGATAGATTGGTTGATTGATAAATTGTAAGATTGATTGATTGATTGATTAATGAGGCATGCTGTGTCATAGTTTGGGATACATCACATTAGAGATACTAAACTCTAGTGTCAGAGAGTGGCAACTGGTGGATTGTAGCCAGTAGCGAAAGAGGATGTTGATATTCCAGACGTACAAGTTTCAGTTGCTATCAGAAAATGTTATGGAGATAAGACTGATGAGAAAAGATTTAGATAAGAATGAGAAAGAAAGAACACAAAGATGTTCAAAGAAGTGTTCTTTTAGAATCACGTTTGGTGATACATATTTTAGTGAAATGTTACCTGGGGGGGCTAATTTTGTTTTTTTCCAAAGTCTGTGATTGTGCATAGGTGGCTGCAGGCCACCTCTTTTCATCGGGAATGGGGTCACACTTTCGGGAAGACAGACTGCTCCTCCCAATCTCAAACTGTGGATTGAGATTCTTATTGGACTGAAATCATTCTGTTGACCCTCTGTATATCTTCAAATGAGTAGTATCTAGGACAATGCAGGTGAATCAAAATTGGAAGTGGAAAAATGGAAAATTGAACCCAAAGAATCGACCCAGCTCTTTGTGATTTTACTTCACTGTGGGTTGATCTTGAAGAATCAAAGTTTTTTTGTTTTTTTCTCCCCGACCAGTTCCACGAGTTACTGAAAAGTCACAGAATAAGGGAACACAATCAGATTTCAATTCTTAGAAGTCATGATGAATAGCTGAAGACAGATTCTTTGGCAGGAAGTGCCGTAATCAGACACTATTATTTTGAGATTGATGGTCTGGTGCATCCTCCACCTGGCTAATCTATGAAGTGAAAAACTGCACTCTGGAGTCTTGCTACACACACTACACTCACAGATCTGAACACTCTGGAGGCTTGCTACACACAGTACACTCACAGATCTGAACACTCTGGAGTCTTGCTACACACACTACACTCACAGATCTGAACACTCTGGAGGCTTGCTACACACAGTACGCTCACAGATCTGAGCACTCTGGAGTATTGCTACACACACTACACACACAGATCTGAGCACTCTGGAGTCTTGCTACACACACTACACTTACAGATCTGAACACTCTGGAGGCTTGCTACACACAGTACGTTCACAGATCTGAGCACTCTGGAGTATTGCTACACACACTACACTTACAGATCTGAACACTCTGGAGGCTTGCTACACACAGTACGTTCACAGATCTGAGCACTCTGGAGTATTGCTACACACACTACACTCAGAGATCTGAACACTCGTTAGTCTTGCTACACAATCTACACTTACAAACTGTGCACTCTGGAGTCTTGCTAGAGAAACTAGGCTCACAAACCTGAGCACTCTGGAATCTTGCTCACCAACCTCACCAATGTTCTTAAAAATAAATAAGAAACTAACGTATAGTACAAATTTACAGTTTACCCATCCATACAGCTGCGCAATGTGAAGCGATTCAGATTGTGAACTTACTCGGCTGTTCCAATGGCAAAGCCTTTCCTAGGACTTAAACCTATAACATTCTCATCTTAGATTCAGTGTCTTAGCCATGGCGTCACCTGCTGACTGCTGAATATTTTCCATCATGTGCCAATAACTGAGTCAATGTCCTCTAAGAAGAGTGTGTTTTTTTGTCATTCCTAATTTTGACTCATTCACTGAATGTAAAGTGCCATGTCAACCATACGGCCATTGGAAGCAGGTAGAGCTCTATTTTAATTTCCTAAAGTAATGCAATCGAACAGAAGCGTTTGGCAAGAACCTGTGCACCCAAGGTGGAAAATAACTTCCTCAATGATATTCTGCATTGCGTCTTCCGGGTAACTTTAAAATAAACTGAAATGCCAAGATATTGCACATTAACAGCTTCAGATATTCAAAAATGATTTTTTAAATGTTTACTGATGTCTTTCAAATAACTTTTCTTTAAGAATAGATTTGTTTAAGTCTTATTTATTTTTTTCTTTTGTTCCTGCCAAAAAGACAGTCTCCAGATCAAAACATTTAAGTCTTATGCCTTTAGCAAAAGAAAATAAAAGCTCTGATTAGCAGTACAGACACACATTCTTTAGATGTTAGGGAAGTCCCTGTTTCCTTCAGTTACTCTGCTGAGGTATATAATCTCGAACCAAAGCGCAAGCACTAGCTTATTAGCCCTGCACCTAGGACTCCTCAGGGTTGATTCAAACCCAGAGTGAAGGGCCCAAGTGGGAACACTGGATGCACTTGGCCATCTGCGTTTGTGGTTTTTCATAGTTTACCTTAACATATGGTTCTGTTTGTGCAGAGGTAGCTCAACTCACAGCCGGGGGGCAGCCATCTTATATACATACATTTTTATATATATGCGCATAAATACGTGTATATATGCACATCATAAACACTTCAAATGAAGTAAATTGAGGAAGTAATTTGCTTCACTAAACAGAAGTATAATAACTACCAATTTCTTTAAGTTATCTCATTTATTGTTTGTGTGTTTTATTGTATCTCAGCTGATGGAATTGTTCAATTTGAGCCAAAGCAACAATTCATTATTAGGCTATATATATTTTTTTAACTGATATGGTGCTGTTTATTAAATTAAGTTACTTCAACCTTCAACAAGCCTTCCAAAGCTTATTCTTGGCGTTAGCCACACACACACACACACACACACACACACACACACACACACACGCACACATAGATTTTTGGGCACATTTTTAGGCCTTTAACATGCGTAAAGCTCAAGGCATAAAATTGTGCTGAGGCCTTAATTTAATAATTGATTACCATTCTTTGCGGTAGATTAAATCACCCCCCAGTGCTAGGTTAATCACCAAAAGCCTTACAGGTTCCCGCCAAGTGCATTTATTTGTATTCTCACTATTTTTCATCTAGCCAATTACACCAAAAATCAATCCAAGAATTTTCTAGCATAGCGTTCACTCCCGCTGTGCTGGTGTACCCACTGACTACAGTGAAGGGTAGTAGTCAGACTACCACTGACTACAGTAAATAGTGGCCTTTCTGCTGTAGGCAGACCATTGGAAATGGCCATGTTGTAGCGGTAATCCATTTGGATTAGCTCTGCAGCAAAACAGTTTTCCCATCAGCCGCTTATTCCATACACAGGAAATGTTTCGCTTTCCTCAGTCATAGCTATGTGATTTGTTGCAACTGGTAACGCACACACAATTAGCAGAATTTTCTCTCGTAACATTTCTGCCGTACATTGTTTCTTTTGTACACTGCTGGCTAAAGTAATTGTTATTCTACTAGTCTGTTTGCAATACGCTGGGCTAGGCAGACAGGCCTGATACTGAGCTGTGAAACTTGACTTAGCATGCACAATTCAGTTCAGACCATAGTGCTCAGCTATTCTGGCAAATGATCATCTTTTTAAAGGCTAAACAACAAAACATAAGTATTAAGTATAAGTATTCATCTTTAAATTTTTCTTTTTTTGGATTATTACATTTTGATGATACATCCACTTTGCACTTTGCTGCTGTGCAGCCTTGTTGAGCTGCATAAGGAGGATTCTCCAGATGTAGAAGGAAATTAAATTGCATTTTTTCCACAAGGATAACATATCCAGTGTGGCTTTGTATTACGAGACCCAAAGTAATATAAACGTATTCCATTGCAAAGGCTGCAATTCGATCAAACCGCTTTATCACTTGTCCTTCGTTACTTACAAAATATTATTTCTAATTTCACTGAGAACCAAAATGAATATGGTGTGTGAGTAATGGGAAATAAACGTACTTCAATTACAAAAACAAATAAAACATAATTATTCAAATATAAAGCATCCCGCTTCAGGTTATTAGGCTTGTTTCAGATGTTTATTTAAACCTACATTAGAGTTAAGGGGAAAATATAATATTAACGTTAGCGTATTGACTTAAGAGCCCATTTACTGAGCACTCTTAGTCGCAATTAATTTGCCAAAACTTTCTTAGCATCCCATATACATTAAGGTGGTGGAGAACAATGGAATTCAATTTGGTAGCAGTATTTTACACTTGCTATATGCTTTATGAAAGTTTATTCATAAATGATCACGTTATGCATTCAGTTTTGCTCTCTTATAGTGGCTAATAGCATATTTAACATGGATAGCTCGTGAATGCTGTTTAGGAAAAGACATTTTGAGGCTTTGTAGACAGTCTAACTAACAAAAGTGCACCTTAAGTTTAATACTAATAGTGACATCCAGATCACAGTGTATTGTAGTGTATTGTATTTTTTTTTTTTTTTTACGTTTTGGGTTTTTTGTTCATAAATATTGTGCTCCTTTTAATCACCTGTGAAATACGAACACAAGGACAGAAAATGTGAGCTGGTTGTGTCTTCCCTGATAACACACAGGTTATGAGGTAGTTGCCCGGCAACCATTCAATACCATTTAAAGCTTTTTTAAATGTTCTAAAAACTTGTTTAATTTTTGAATTAATTAATTTCAGTACAAATGTTCGGCTGAAATAATGAATGACGGGCCAATGTCAGCCTTATATCCTTCTGCGTAGGAGACTGTTTGGATCTGTGTAATATGTGGCTGGTATTGGGCTTTGTAATTGTTATTTTACCAGTTAAGTTCTTTCTGTATCTCATTACGGTTCAATGGTTATTAGTAACCCAAAACAGCTTTTGACCAAATGCTGTGTCAATCAGAGACTGATGATTTCAACTAGCAGATGACAACCTAGTTACTCCTGGTAGGAGTGTAGGGTCAATTTGGCTGTCTGGTATGGGCCACCTGGAAGGAGTGGTACCTCAGAGTACTTGAGTAGAACATTTTGGGAGGCTGGTAAACAGGGAGTGTCAGTAGTTGTGTCACTATATTAATGATGTTAGAGGCTGAGGGCCTAGACCAGGAGTTTGGTGGAGATCTTCATTACAGAGTTACTGAATCAGTGACTGAATACTGGGGTTCCTAGAAGTCTGAAATTAAAGTAATGTGACATCATGAGGGGGTATGTAGGGGTCTCAATGGGTTGAGAGCTTGGGGGTTATTAATTGAAGGTCTGTTTTTTTTATTTTTTATTAATTTGAGCGAGCGGTATTGAAGTCATCCAGGCCAAGACATTTTGAAAGCTTGCCGTTATACACATTTGCTGTAGGGTCTGCGAATCAGGGCTGCGGGTTGTAAGCAATCAGCATAGCGATGGCAGTAGATTTTAAAATGCTTCACCCAATCTAGTGTGTAGGAAGTGTAAAACAGGGTTAAGCCCAGGTCCCTCTTGTAAGTCGGTACAGAGGCTATGAGCGGAAGGAGACCAATTGATCAGGCAAACCTCTTCAGGACGGAGCCTCAATCACTTATCTTTCTCGGTGTGGACATGAGGGCATAGTGGTTTAAGGTTGAAAACGGCGCAAGGAGGATCAGGACCAATGAAAGAAAAGCAGCCTAAGCAGTTTGTAGTGCCTCTGTGACAGGGCAGGAAGCAATCTCTCTGTAGTCTCTAGTGTCTTTTGTGTTTCAGAATGATTGACCTTTATTGACTGTAAACAACCTTTTTAATTCAGCACTGGCCATCATTGACTTGTTGCGTTTTGCTATTGTGACAGAGCATGTGAACAGGGGTTGTTCTTGAGATCGAACAATGTGGTAATTAAACGCACCAATTAAAAGGCATAGGAATTGTTCATGATTTTCGCTGCTAACACAGAACACGTTATGCTGCAGATGGCAGACATAACATTGGCCAGAAAATTCTTGTTTTGCGGTTTTCTTGAGTACTCATTTTTAATTCATGCATTCATCGAAGTACTGTAAAATGTTAAATAACTTTTTTGTTTTTGATATCTAAATGTATATCTATAACATAAAAGCGATAACGCACCTCAGCTTAGGTAGCAACACCTGCAGCGTGCCAACGTAAATGATACACTATGGTACCCCAAGCTGCCTTATTTTCCTCTTTGGTTGACTTCTTCAAATCCAGGGAACACTCTGCGGGTCTGCTGTACTGGTACTGGCCTACTCTACACTTCTAAACACACACCCTTACAAATAAATTAAAATGGGTTTTTGTTCAGTTTTTTAAAAAAAGGTTTTCCGTCCTGTTGTCTAACCATGGAACTTTTTATTATGAAGTAGTCCTGTTTTATTACAGATATTTTATCCTAGTGAACATTAAAGTGCAAGGTGAGGTAGTGACCGTGGCACTAAGTACCACACAGGCTGTCACTCACTGGCTTGTTCCCACTACTTAATCACACTGACTGTGTTCATGTCACAGCAGAGGAAAGTATGCACGACTTGTGTCTTCAGTGCTTTGTTACTTTGGTACTTTTGTGCCCTTATAATGCAACATTTTTGGTGAGCTATTTACAAATATTATATTGGGTCTGTAAAATGGCTGTGTGGATTTCCCATTCACTAGCCTAGACCCTGTTAATATCCAAATTGACATCAAATGTTTTATGTGCAAAATATACAAATGCAGAGGGGAGTTGTTCTTCCCATGTTATAAACTTCTCATCTGGTCACATCTGGATGTCTCCAGCATCTAATTTACTCCAATCTTCCTTTTGGAGATTTGGAGCCATAATCACTCCATTATCACCAGCGAAGTAAGAGTGAAATTAAATTCTCAGTTTTCATAATTCATAGCTCATTCATAATTCTACACGCCTTATAGTCATTTAGCACATTTCTCTTTTGGGCTGGAAGGACTGTGGAGTAGCTATTCCCAATGGGATTTTTACAAGTCACTACATTATTGGCATTATAAGAATAGTTAACAGGTCACTTGAGAGCTTCCAGTCCAATGGCCACTCAAAATTTGGCAAAAACTTCACAAACATTGTCTGTCCCAAACGAGTTAACCTAATCGATATACCCGATACCTACTCAAATCCTGTGGAAGCAGCCTGCCAGTGAGAGTGAACTGAGTCAAATTCCCAGTTTCAAGATGTCTTACCACAAACAGAGATTTGTTGGCTGCTGTCTGCTATTTTAGGCACAATAAATCCACACACTTCTGTTTACTGACATGCCTGATAACCCAATGCATTGTTTATTTTTTATGAATTATCACTGACTTTACACACAATAGCGGCTCTTTGCTGGTTTCATTTTATCCTATCCCAAGCATCAGAAAAGTTGTCTTAATGTGGATAAAACAGGTCCTATCCCTGCTCTAGTGTCTTTTTTCTCTCGTCTAATATTAGTATTTCAAAACATGGGTACTTTCTTGGAACCTGCACTCCGCACTGTTGCTGAATTTGTGAGACTGATGCAGAGAAAGGTCATTTTGAAACTCCGATATCTCCAGCTGCCATGTCAGATTTAACCGGCTCCATACTGGATACTGTTTCTCTCACATTTTGTCGGAAAGGAGCTTCTAAAATGTGAAGGCTGATTCCAAATGCTGATTCCAAATGCGATACAAATTAAAATCTATAAAATGTAATTATATATTTTGTATATAAATTTGAAGATTACATAAATAATATTGTTGCCAATTCAAACCAAATATTTGAAGGCTACGTCCCCATACCATTTAAACGTGAATGTTGTCCATAAACGAGCAGGAGACCAGCTGCCGCGGCCAAGATGGCCTATCTCGAGCACAACTTTGAGGATCACTACTCTAGACAAAAAAAAATTATTCTCATTGTTTGAAAAATGAGCTGCATGTGCGCAGACCTCAGTGCTTTCCACGTACTTGTCAGGCCATATGCCCTCGATTTGGGTGCTAAACCATGAGCATGTCTCTAGGGTTATACTGAATTCTTAGCACCCAGAAAACAATGAAACTGACCACGTGGCATGTATTAGTCAGCCGAACTGACCTGTGTATGTGTCCAAAGTATGAATCAGCTGTTCTATTATTTATTTAGGGTTTCTGCGTTGATTTAGGATTTTGTAAAAAAAAAAAAAAAAAAAAGGTTGGAATTGGACGGTGCATTAACCGTGTTCATTTTTCAATTGTTAAGCACCCTTTGAACTTCCTCTTATACTGAAACATGCTCTTCGGAACTTCTGCAACCCTGAGTATCAGTCTAAAAGGCAATACTGTCAGATCAAAACAGCCTCTACAGGATTATTTTTACACTGTTGAAGTAGCATTTAACCTTTTTCTAAAAGTTCACATTGCTATGTCTAATTCAATGTCATGTTGATTTTTCATGTCCATGTGTGGTGCAATGAAGTATAAATGTTAGTATACTGCCCAATAGATTCTTGGCTGCTTTAACACTGTCTTCTCAATTGAGTTGTTTGGTAAAAAGAGTCAATGAATCATGACTCTCTGCCACCAGCCCAGCCAACCGTGCATTGTCTAATTTGCCATATTATAATTTTTCATTAGAAAGACTAGCAATAGAGTGAAAAGAAATCATGACTAGGATCTATTACCCTCATCACCGACGTCTAATTCTATATCAAGGCCCCCTCAGCAGGATTTATTTTTTTGCTGATTTATTAGGTGATGCATCCACCAACATCATACCCAATTTTCCTTCATTAACTTCACACTGGCAGGCCCTGTTTGCCTCTCTCTCGCTTTGCATGCCGTCTAAAGGGGTTTTACTAATTTATTGTTAATTTGGTGAACTCAGTGTGATGACAATGGGATGATTTTAATCTGCGTTAACTATCAGAGGCATTAATAAAGGTGCATATGTATCTGTGTTGTTTATCTGTAAACAGGTTTCATTTGAAGTGCAAAGTATTAACAATTCTAAATACCTGGTAGACAATTTAGGGGTGAAAAACACTCTGATCCAAGTGGAACAGTTTCTTTCTCTTCACAACACAGTGCTAATCAGTATCAGCTGCAATAGCCTGCCTCATATTTCAAATATATAACCTTTACCATAGCAAAGAAAGAACTGAAATACAAATCCGGTGAAAGGACTGAATATAAAATATTTATGGCACGCAGAAAAGCTGGACCGTGATAAGAAAATCTAAAATGTGGATATTATGCTGTCCAGCACATAATAGGAAATCCATTTATGGTGTGTGAGATAGCACTAATGGTGATGTGGAAATGGAAGACAACAGGAATGCAATAGACAATTGAAAAGGATGAAAAGGATTAAAGTTGAATACAGATGAAGCGTACTAACATCTCTATTGTTGTGGAGATAAAATGGAGGGGGGGAAAGTGCACTTCCCTTGCAGGCAGGCACGCCATGTTGAAAGTGGGAATATAAAGCAGTTTGTGAAATGTTTAGATTTTTATCACGCAAAAAAAAACCCATGGGTGTGTAATAAATAATAATAATAATAAAAAATCATGACATGAACCAAGTTGATACATTAAGCAAGGGGATAATAGCTGGGGCCATCTGTCCTATTCGAAATCACAAATGCTCGAAGGCCCATGATTTAGCTGAGCAACTTTTTAAAATGTAGTTTGAAAATCACTTTGCTGTATCTCCTGTCTGAGATTTTGCATAAATAAGACTTGTGTTCTACATTTATGCATTCCAATCATCTCTCTCATTGTCAAGTAAGTCACAATGTCGGCTTGAAGCAATGTAGCGAAAGCCAGTTAGCCTGCTAATAATGCAACTATCTACTGACTGATAATGACCTATTGATTGCAAACCCACCTCAGGAATGCTAAATGTATTAGTCAAAATGTACTCCTGAGTAAACAGTTTCAAATTTAGCTTCTATATCAGAAGGGCAAACAAAGAACCATGCGAAAGACACGAAGGCCTTGCTCGGTCCTAGATACATGTCCGATTTAAATGTGTGAAAATGAATGCAACAGTCCAGAAGCAGTGTACGATTTCAGGACAGGATGTTGCAGTGCTTGACTGCTCAGCTTGAATGAACAACTCCTACGGAAGCTGATCGCAGGAAGTACAAAGGACAGCTCAGGGTCAAGTGATCAGTGTTTGGGACACAGAGCTTACATGACAGCGGATCAGTGGGCATAAAGCCGTTATTTCATGAAAACTCTTGTTCGGATGTCAAAAGAAGTCTCTTGAATTTGTATGCATGATGTTATGCAGATAAATTGTTTGGATACATTACGAAGTGTCATCCGGAACACTCTCTAGATTCAAATGTTTAATCCTGTCGATCACAAAAAATGTAAAAGGTTTGTTCTTTTTAATTAAAGGGAAAACCAACCTAAGAAATTAACCAATAAGCATCCCTGACAATAACTGGCCTATTAAAAAAAAAAAAAAAAAAAATTCAGTCAGAATGCTGCCTCTGAAAATGCCTAAAAAATTTGAATATGAGTTGAGCCACACCATTTTTATATTTACCACAGAGAATTATGTGAATTCCCATCCACTTTACTTAGTTCAAGGTCTCAAAATATTTGCGAGAATTTGTTGTACCTGTAAAAACATTACGATTATTTGATCCTTTCAATGCGTTGATTTTCTTTTAATTTGAACATGATCCCAGATTACAGCCTTGCTTTACAGAGGTGCTCTCTGTAAAGTAAAGAGAGAAAAAAAAAATTCTATTTTAAGGAAATTAAAACACTTTTAATAGGATGTAGTTATCGTTCGTTCCAACTGACATTTTTATGTAACTCGCTTGATGCATGACGGCTTCCATTAACTTCTGATCCCCGGGTTTGAATAAATATTCTTTTCAATTTCGATAGAGTGGGGAAGCCTGAATGGGCATGCCAGACTATATGTAAAGTTTTCACCCGCAGCCCTGTCCTCTGAATTACTCATTTCTTTATGATGGAGCTGACGTTCGCACGCCAACCTTTCAACATATCTCGGAAATGGAAATCAAAGTGCAGGACGTGGGGACGAAATTGCAGGGAACTCGGCGTTGGGGTGCTGTCCTCGCATAGAGTGTGTCATACTGCCGAGGGTGAGAAAGGCGGCAATCTTTGCAAATGGAACACCCTTTTTCAATTATACTGTCCCGCCTTTGTCCTGCCGAAGCCCAAGTCAGTTAAAAGTCTGAAATGTGTATAACACGTTGTTAGAACACTGGCCTAAGTATAAAAGTGCCTTAGTTAAATGTTCTCTGAGTTCATTATAATGTTACCTAAGCATGTTATTTATTTAACGTTTTGTCACCAATTATTGTTAACTGGTGAGGTTCCATGATTATTATAATATAATATTTACAGGTAGCATAGGTACTTTTTGTCGTTCCTGAATGTCATTTTCAAGCATAATCAGCAACTTATGTAACATACAACATTGCCAATTAAGAAAAAGAAAAAATAAGTTCTCCCTATGTGTCTGTGGGTTTCCTCCACTGTCCAAACTCTTCCAAGTCTGTCGGACCGGCAACCGCCCTGTAACTTTTGATTGGATAAGACGAATCGGATCATTTGACTTTATTACATGGACCACGCCATGGAGCACATGCTATACCACACATATGCTGAGAATAGCGTCTCAAGATCATCTCACGCTTCTTCATTCACTGTCTCATGTGAATAAAAGTGAAAGGGAACGATAGGCGTATGGGGAGGGTATAAGCCTCACTGGCCAAATCCATGTGGAAAAGGGACTTAATTGGCTAATTGGGGACTCATCACTAGCACCTGGCACTCACTGTGAATTAGGAACAGGTGCAGGGTTTAAAATAGGTGCAATCCATTTCCTCAGAGCTATGAGGGGAGAATGCTGTTGAGGGGGATTTTGGTGCTGGAAAGAGAAGTCTTCATCTGCTGTTTCTGGGTACCATAAAGAAAGGGCCAAAGAATCATGTGGGAGAGTGGTTCTCCCACAATATGTAGCCTGCATTTAAAATCAGTTTTATGAGCTGGTATGACCTTGCAGAATATTTTCAGTTAATTTAAGCTGGCATGTTGGTGACAATGACCTGGAAGTTGCTGCCGTGTTGCCTGGGAATTGTCTCAGTTTCTCACCTCCTGGTGGAAGGACAGAAGTGTGTAGAAGTGCAGAGTCATGCTTGTTCAGTGGTGCAGACTGCGAAGGCCAATTGCACTCAGAGTTCAAAACGGATCCTGAGCATCCTGCATCATCAGAAACTGTCTGAACATAACTTAATAGTGCACTGTCCTGGAGTCAGGCCCCTCACCGTGTACAGTGGGGTGGGTAAGATGGGCTGTGTACTTCAGAGCAGAGGAGGAGCTTAATACTGTATAAGTTGTCCTTCACCTTGTTTTCAGCCAATGGGATTGCGCACTTGGCACGACAGCCCACAGAATCACATACCATTGATTGGCTGGTTTCCAAAATGAAAAGGTTGTCCACGTTTTCTCGATTATTCAAGACGTATTTCCCTGGCTTTGCCTTCAGGTTTTGTGGCATCCAGGCTGACAAGGAAGATCCAGTCCTAGAAGAGTTCCAGTCCAAAGGATATGTTCCATCCATGAGTTGGGATTGGAGCAGTATGATAAATGCACTGACCTTCCAAAGCCCTCCCATTTACAGGGCTTCAAACACATATCGCATGTTGAGATATTTTGAGCTGAGGATTGGATACCAGTGAGGAAGGGGGTGGAAACTCCTAAACCCTTGGGGATGTCACGCCTAGCTGAATCTGCGGCATCATCAGTGCATGTGGGGACGGCAAAAAGCAAAAATGACATGGGGAAATAATAATACAAAGGAAAAGCCAATATGTTTGTTGATCCACCCGTACGCTCAATGCAGGCACTACTGCAGTCGTCCTGAATTTTCCCTCTGAATATCACCCTTTATCGTGACATGACTTGTCAGCATATCCAACACTGGCCATCATCGTCCTGTCATTGCCAATGCGTAGTAACATGGTAACACAGCATTCTCTAAAAAAAGAGGAAAAAATCCAAATACCTTGACTAAAGGATGCAGATTCGAACACGCAGAGAAGCGCGCGCACACGCACACACACACACACACACACACACACACACACATACACACTTTAATGCCTCTCCTTAGAGTTATTGATTCTGAAGCTTTTTTTTTAGCTGAGGCAGCAGATGGTTCCTTTCTTCAGGACAATGTCGCACTCTTGCTGATTGCAGGTGCCAGGGTACATACTCACTAACCCCCCCTCTAATGTTCAGGGCTGCTGACCATGTCCTTGTTGGGAGCTTACATCAACTTCCTGTGTGCAGTGCAGCATGGGGTGTGGGGTGCAATGCACTGGGTGTATGTGGTGCAGCGCTGGATAAGTGTAGTGCACGGCTGGCCGTGTGTAGTGCGCGGTTGGCCGCGTGTAGTGCGGTGCCGAGCGTGCGTAGTGCGGCGCTGGTTAAGTGTAGTGCACGGCTGGCCGTGTGTAGTGCGCGTCGGGCGTGTGTAGTGCGGCGCTGGGTGTTTCTGCCGCGGCGCTGGGCACCACCAAAGCCTCTGCTTGCCCATGCTTCCTCCTTAATGAGGGTGCTGTGGACACCGCGGTGCAGCTCTGGAAAATATCTGCAAAGCAGCACAGTCTTCCTTTCTATTTGTTCTGGCACTGGTGTGAGTGCTACCGCTGTGTTCCTCTGTCCCAGGCTGAGGCAGTACTGGAATGCGTCCCCAGTACCAACAGCTCTAAAAAGTAAGACACTTCAAGCTAATTCACATAACGTATTTCGTACAGAAGAAGACTAGATTGACGATATATTAGGAAGGTTTGTTCTCAATGCACCGCACCTGGTTGTATATGCTCATGATTTACTGGCTGCTGCAGCCATGTACATGGTACAAAGTGACGAGGTGACTTTCACTAAACTGACGAGCGCAACAACACTAAGTATTTTCCATTCATAATTTGAATGGAAAACGCCTTATGACGTCCGAACACTTATAACGACCGCCATAAGGCAGGTAAGGTTTCCTGTGGTTCACTTGGGCCTGTCAATTGAGAAAAGCTTCAGAATCATTTAAAAAGCTCATGTGTCAATCGGCGGCTGTTAATTATAGCAGCAAGGCACATGCATGGTTTCTTCCTTGCACAAGTAATCAGTTGCTTTGCACCTTTTGGACGTTCTGTTTTCTTAGCGCAATCGTTTTAAAACTTTTTGTGGTGCGTTACTAGGGTAATCAGTCCCAGTCTTATACCCCTGTAGGTAGGGGCTTCATACTTCCCAAAGGGGTATGACAGCTAACAAAGACTGAGAGAGGTCTTTCGCCCGTGTCCGGGGTGTTTAGTCTGTTCCACATGTGCCCGTGCTTCCGAGCATTCAGCCCGACTTCACATCTTGCGGAGCTCCACACAGCAGTTGGACCTCTGCGCTCAGCAGCTGGTTAAATGCTGACTTGGCAGTTACGTCACTGTATTTGCTCAACTCGGATTGGTCCCTGGTTTAACTTTGAAGAAGGTATTATTATTCCTTCCTGCATCCACACGGAAGGGGGTGGGGGGGGGGGCGCGGGGGTGTCTGGCCGAGCTTTTTTTTTTTGGTTGTGGTGTGGGTTTCCTGTTTTTGCCGGTCGG
>JAOYSI010074237.1:0-18800 GCA_025775065.1 Hiodon alosoides | reverse complement strand
TACAGGTGTGCGGTGAGGTGCTCAGTGTACAGGTGTGTGGTGACATGCTCAGTGTACAGGTGTGCGGTGAGGTGCTCAGTGTACAGGTGTGTGGTGACATGCTCAGTGTACAGGTGTGCGGTGAGGTGCTCCATGTACAGGTGTGTGGTGACATGCTCAGTGTACAGGTGTGCGGTGAGGTGCTCAGTGTACAGCTGTGCGGTGAAGTGCTCCGTGTACAGGTGTGCGGCGAGGTGCTCAGTGTACAGGTGTGCGGCGAGGTGCTCAGTGTACAGGTGTGTGGTAAGGGCAGCTCTGTTACCTGCATCACCACCTGCTGCCATGCCAGAGGTGGGCGGCTGCCCACAGAGTCGGGCAGTAGAGCGAGGCTGTGGCACTCCTCTTCCAGGGCCCGCGTCAGGCGCTCAAAGCGAGCTTCCTGTTCCTTCACCGAGGCCAGGATTCTGGCAGTGGACCTCACCTCGTAGTCCTCCATATCGATCTGAAGCACGCTGGGAGGGAGAGGGAGTGAGTTGCAGAGAAAGGCTGCACAAGTCCATCTGTGCATCCACCCATCCATACATCCACCCAACTGTCCATACATCCATTCATTCATCCATCCATCCACCCATCTGTCCATCCATCAACCCACCCACCTGTCCATCCACCAATCCATACATCCACCCATTCATTCATCCGTTCATGTTTTCACTTTTCACACAGGGTTTTCAGTGGAGCATGTAATTCTGTAATTAAATAAACGATGCAACAATTACTGCCATTTGCTCTGCAAGCACTGACATGAATTAATAAAATGATTTTCAATGGAATTAACTAACAGTTTTGGTAATTAACACTTGACTGATTAACCGTTTAAAACTACCCAAGTGAAAAACAGGATGAGTATTAACAGAGGTATTTCGAAAGACACTCAGAGAGGTAGATGTTGATATAGAGGGTCGTGTGCCTCACTAACCAAAAAAACCACCTGAGATACGTACGCTTGCGCCTTGTAGAGTAGCAGACGGAGGGTTGGAGTCGGGGCGTACCCCACTACAGACGGACAGGCAGGAGGACAGGCAAGGGGCAGGATGGGAGGCTGGCTGGAAGAGACAGACACAGAGAGACAAAAACAGCACGTTAGATCAGAGGAGGGTTCAATAGTGCGACTCCGCCAAAGTGCGCCGCTGTTCTTATACCTCTCCAAGGGTGGAGAGTAAGGCCATTTGTACCTGTCACCCAGCCGCTGCAAACGTCAACCTCATTCACAGACAGACCGACGAGCAAAGGGAATACCCTGTGTTCGCCCAGAATGAACGTCCAGTCACAGTGAGGTGCAGGTTACATGGTTTTTGTTAACGTTGGAGGGCCTTTTGGAGAAAGATTTCACACTGCAGAGACACACCCAGTACAGCGCAAAGTCAAAGCACATGGGTATCACAAAAGAAAGAAAAAACTCATCAGTAGATTCATTCAGTCACCATGACAACCTCTTAAAAGTAATTCACATCCTTGTGTCAGCACTACGGTATGAGGAATACAGCAAGAGGGCTTCAAGAGGACTGTATATAATTTCTACCACTGATTCAACTCAATGTTTATTTAAAAAAAAATCTTCCTTTCTAAAATACCAGCGAAACGATTAGTCCCCAGGCACAGCGGACTTCTTTAAAACCAATTCCCCTGCTGGAACACTGAGGGATGTTTAAGATGCCCTGTGGTCTGAGCTAAATGACACTAGTGAAACGAATTGCAGAAATGTGCATTGGTTTCTCTCTCTCTGATGAATTCAGGCTTTCAGACAATTTTGTCCCTGGACTTCTCTACCGACGTAGCCCTTGATTCTGATCCTAGATTCTTTCCTTGTTACGGAAATATTTTCTCCTGTAGAATAGCTTCATCCATCGCACGGTTAACAGTGAAAAGTTTGAATTGCAGAGGCACTAATGATCAGTTTGGCACTGTTTTTTGTTTTGACATTTCACAAAAATAAAATCCCTTTTAATTGCTTCCTCATTGTGAATCAATGTGATAAATAACATAATTAGGACTCATCCGCCTAGTCTGTCACAAAATAAACTAGGCTCTACATTAAAGCCACGTAGTTTCTAAACCGCCCCGATTAAAGTATCAGCTCTGAGCACGGTTCACATGCCAGACCATTTCTCACGGGAGAAGATCAGAGATGTTCCTGCCTTGGCCTGGGAGCCACAGGGTTTGGACCGCAGCGCGGTCATGTTACTTAAAGGGCGGCGTGTTTTCTGGGAACAAGAGGTTTCCATTAACATTCTGCATACACCGTGCACATCCAAACGCGCAGCACACCCAGACACAAACGTCTGTACATTTTTCTGCAGCTAGAGCATCGATCCCAAAATTCTGTGATGTTGAACCAGGAAACCATAACCATGACATAACATTTAAAAAGAACCAAGAAATAAACTGAATTCCTTAGAAAACAGTCTAAAAATATTTTTTAATCCAGTTCTGAAGTCCTTTCAACATATATATTTTCAAGAATTTATTTTTATTTTTCTAAAAATCTGCTTTAATCTGAAAATAAAATTACTTTAAGGGGTTGCTCTTCAAGGTCTAAGGAAAAGGGAAAAAACAGCAACAAGCTTTTAGAAGTGCCAACATCTCAAGCTCAATTTTTCAATGCTGCCTGGACTAAAAGTCTTCATAGCTAGGTGCACATGTGTGTTTTTCTTACAGATCTGAAGAAAGATGCTAACAACAACAACAACAACAACAAAACCAGACAAATGGGTCATTTATACAAACTGCTTCAATCACTTTCCCTGAGGAAATGGTAAAAAAGGGGTCAGTTTGAAGGTCTCCGTAGCACAGTCAGATGAGTCCGTCTGGCGTACGGACGGCGGACTGGGGCCCGTCGGAAGCTGGCAGTGAATGTACGTCAACGTGAACGTGCTCTCTGGTACAGTTAGTCATGCTGCTGCTGTTGCCCGGTCGCTTGTCTCCCGTGGGCCGGAGTACGGTATGTATAACAAAACAGCGGTCAAGCGGTCAAGGGCTTGTGACCAGGAAATTGATGGGTTCAAGCCCCAGAAGGGCCCAAACCACTGCAAGCTGCAATAAGTAGGGAGTGAAAATCTCCACCGGATAGGAGTATAAATAAAATAAATAAATACATACATTTCCTTGGCTTCCCAGGTGGCCACCTGAGTGAAAGCTGGACCATGTGATCCAAAGATTGCATGTTTGAAACTGGCTCATGTCAGATTGACTGACTAAGAGTCCCAGAGCAGTGGCAGACAGGTGGCAGAGCGCCATCTAGGGGCGAGGAGGGACTAAGAACAGGTTCCTTCAGCCCCACGCCAATCAGCACACTTAAAATTCAGACACTTCAAATTGGGTGCAGGGGTGGATATGAGTAAAGGTATAAACCTAATCACTGCTACACAACAATCGCTAATTGACTATGCTATCGAGAACAAGATGGGATAACATTATCTCCTTGCATAGAAGACTTTAAGACCAGTAAAATTGGCTAGGCTGGCACTTAATTAGATAACTAATCACGATAATGCTGGTCCATCAGTAAGCACAACCAATCTTGTGGATGGCACAATCTTAGAGAGGTTCCAGAGTGCACAGTAAATCCAGATGAGAAGAAGGACACTGCTGTTTTATCATTATTCCCTTGTTCTTCCAGGAGACTCACTTATACAGACAGGGCACTTACTTAAAACGCAGTCTAAAAGCACAGTCTTAAAGCACTAATACAAATTTAGGGGTAGGCTCAAAAAACACTTGGGGCATTTTTTTTTTTTTTTGAATTAACTATTTTATACGAATACATACACGTTGACAATTAGCTCTTGAAGACTCCCTCTTGAAGAGGGAGTCCAAGGGGCATCGGATTGCTCCAAAATGTCTACCCGTTGGTTGATGAGATGTTAAAGACAGCTGGAGTCAGACTGCAGCCCTGTCTCACTCTTTGTCCTTGAGTGCAGTAATTTGTTTTATATCGCCAATTTATTCCCCCCCCTCTCTGTCTCTCTATCTGTCTGTCTGCCTTTCTGTCAGAGCTCCAGGCTTGAGCTCAGGAAATAATCCTGTCCTCTGCACTTGTGAATCAGCTGCATTTACAGCAATAAAGGTCTATTTTTAGACGGAGAGTAGTCAGCACTTCCCGATAAAAGGACCCAGAAGAGGCACAGACAACACTTCAGACCAGAACCACACCAGCAAAGGCTGCGGATTAGAACAAGGACCACGCTTCCACAGGGGAGCTTCAGATCACGCTCTTTAATCCGAGAACACGGGACACTGTCCCATCCTGTCTTGCAGAATCACGCGCCATGGTGAGCGAAGGCATAACCCCGGGTGTTATTATATTCGATGGCTGGATAAACGGCCCCCGTGAGACATATGCAGAAATGAAATTCCTCCCTCAAACTCAGGGTTTAGGAAGTTAAGTGGCTTCAAACACAGGCATTTTACTTATTTTTCACTTAGCTTTTGCAAATTACCTTATGCATTTACCCTTCACCCATAATGCGTTTCTCAAAAAGCCCTGACTGGTCAAAAATGAACGCCGAAACATCCCATTTTAATAAGCAAGAGAAGCTCCCCTCTAGGAGAATAAAAAGGCACAAGGGCAGGTTTACCCTGAAAATGCATGAATAGGTATGAGTCAACTCATGGGTTCTCAGCATGGTCTGCTACGGCCCCAGAGGAGAATAACCCCCCCACGTGACAAAGTATTTACAACAGCCCACCGTCCCTTTTCAGAGGAATCTGTATATTCAGACTGCGACCCCTCCACCTGGTGGGCTTCATCTGCAACTCCTCTGCAACAGAGACAGAAAAGTGGCTGGAGGAGGTGAAAAAGTATAAGATACCGTTAGCAGGAGACTGAGATGCTGGGCTTTATAAATATTTCATTTATATACTTCAAAGTTCCGTGGAAACAGAGACTGAGGGTGGGTGGGGTTGGTTATTTCGGGGCAAGGTGTATATCGAACATCAGGCCTCCGACACATTTGGAATAAAACCTGACTGCAAGTGGCTAGCTAGTTCTCAGATGTTAAAGTGTAGGTTCTCTCTTTAATAGAGGGGATAAAAACAGAAGAATGACTGGCGCTCTTGAGAGGCAGAAACATCACAAAATACAGGCGCAGCAAGGAGTCCCTGTAGCTGCATGTTAATTAAATCCTAGACCCTCAGTTGCAAATTCATCAGATTTAACAGGCCAAGGGGCCCAGGCAGACCATTATTCATTTTTGAGCAACTTGCATAGCTCATTATTTCACAGCTAGGCATTTCAATGGATGAATTCAAGTTCTTCACTCAATGGGACAACCATAGCCAAATTAAGAAGTTGTAGGCCCCTCCTACCCATAACAATAGGCATTTAGGAGGCTCTTTGCATGGTTGACTCTCAGATCTTGTATGGAAAAGGTGTTCGGCCATAAGCTGTTGCCACACCTGCAATAGCGACTCGCCACTAATGACCCAGTCGTCTAGGTAGTTCAGGACCAGAATCACATCCATGTACTTCATGAAGATGCGTGGAGTTAGAGAAAGGCAAAAAACTTTGTGCTTCAAAGGCAAGGCAAAGGAGCATTCCTATGCCCTGGTGTAATGGCAATGTGAAAATAGGGCATTTTCAAGGGCTTCCACCATCCTGAACCACTTGCGGCCTAGTATAGATTTACTTACCTGAGATCAAGGATCTTACTTGGGAACCAGAAAGTAGTTTGACTCGAACCCTTCCATCCAGTCGGAGGCGGGACCACGCGAACAGTAGAGCCTGGATCTGAAAGCCTAGAGGTCGGTAGGCCAGAGAACCCCCAGCCCGCATCTGATCAACACCTCCGTCAACTGCGTTAACTGTGGTGAGCACCTATGGAGTCGGGGGTGCACTAACCCCAGTACTCCAGATGCCTGGCTGATGGGCCTCACCAGCTTCAGTAACATCCTCGTTGTGAGCTGAAGCCCATCCCCTCCGCATTGGGCATCCCTGTATCCGGGATGAATGGGGACTGCTTCAGCAACCACCAAAGGCCGGTCATCAAAAAGGGGGAAGCTCTCCTCCGCTGAGATGGGCTAAACCGAGCCCAGCACGTCCGTAGATCGTGTGCATCTCTAGGCAGGGGAGGGCAGGATGACACGGTCGCTTCGGGCAGGGAGGCACGGATGACACGCTCACCTCGACCCTCCTCCTGACCCTCCGAAACCTGCTTGCCGTGCCCTTCCAGGATTTCCAGAGGGGGTGCAGGTCGAGGAGCGCGTTCTACCAGCACCCTCCTCTGACATTTGGAGCAAAGCTTGCAGAAACAGCAGCCGGCTAAAGCCCGCTCTGCACGCTCTCGCCCAAGGCAGTGCATGCAAGAGTCATGAGCACCAGCAGACGGTATGCTCCTGGGGCACCCCACGCACCTCAAAAAAGTCTTCTCAGCCGTTGCACCCCAATGAAAAACAGCAGGAGGCTGCGACACATAAACCAGGCTTTCATATGCCTAGCACAGACCTTGGTTAGCAACCGGTTCTGGTACGCAGCACTGTTTCACAGGCACACAAAGAGCAGGTGTCTACATTACATTTACTGTGGCATTGCCCTACACACGGCTGAAAACGATCAGCTCCAGCCGGGGACTAATCAAAACCACAGTGACCCGGCTTCTGACGGACAAATCAAATTCTGTACCCATGGAAGGGTGACGGGAGACGCAAGATTCCACGAATGCGCTGGACAGCAACAGAACTAGCTGGCCAACTAAGCACACGGTCACTGAAAAACCTTTTCTCTCGCCAAAAGCAGGTAAGTGATACACAAAAAATCGTTTCTGTTGAGTTAGTGGCAAAAGGGGAGTACTTTAGACAGCATTCAGCTGTTTCAACGCACAGCCTCTGCATCTGAGCAAGTTTTATGGCAGTCAGACCTTGTAGGACTGCGGTTACATGACACAAGCACAAATTCAACATATCTCCGGCATACTTAGTTGATAACATATATAAATTTGGTAAAATAATAGTAAATGTCTATGTTGTTAAATAAAAATAACATTTAAAAAAATGTACATAGAGTTAATTTTTGCCATTTTTGCTTCCTGGAAACCTGAAGGCTTTTTTTGTTATTTGATACTGGAAGGCTCCAAATTCGGATAATCAGGAATTAAACGTCATGTTTCGACACAACTGAATTTTCACTCTCCTCTAATATTTATGAGCTAGGGTCTCAGCTTTGCATGGGGACTGCAGTCCCATTTGCAGCCGGGAGACAGCTGGACATAAACAGGACAGGAAGTCCAAGTTGCAGTCAGTAAATGTAAGAGCTGTGTCACCTAGCAGTGCAAATCCAACCTCATGCAGACACTTCCTGTTTAATTAGCTTCCGGGACAACTGATTCAAATTGATAGGGCTAAACGGCAACTCCAAGTTTCCTTGCTACCCTTCTCGGTGAAAGAGCTGTGAGTACTGTGAATCAGTCCTGAAGGAAACAAGGCACCGTGGGCATCACAAGCACAATTAAAGACCTCCATAGGCAAAAATACACGAACCCGAAGGCAGGCAGAGCGATACTCGGGGAGCGCAGATCCGTTCAGATCTCATTAGAGAGAAAGAAAAGACAAAGAAGCCCCAGCGCAGACGCAGCACCCTGGTACGGGTCTCACCGCGGCCCTTCAAACTCTGAAGACGAGTGGCCCCCGTTAGCGGCTCTGGCCTCGTTTGGAGAGAAAGGACCTTTCTCGCCAGATTATTAATTAGCGAACTGTCCGCATTCAAAATGCGCTGAGAAAGGCTTAATTAGCGAAGAAGGAGTCGCGGAGTCAAAGACCACCTCGGTTTTTCCGCTCATTGACGTTCACTCTGTGTCACACTTCCGTCTCTTCATGTCAAAAATATGGATCACTAATATGGATCAAACATCGGCCTGCTTTTCTTCTTCTCAAGCCAGCGTCATAGAGAAGTGAAATCATTTTCAGTCTTGTCACGACACACTCTGTTTGCTCCCTCCGTGACTGATCTTCTGTTCTGTGGATTACGACGCACGCCATTCCTGGTGCGTAGAGAGCAACGGTGACATTTGAGGTAAAGATACGGTCGGGTCCAATGCACTGCCTCTGCTTTTCCACCTGAGACGAATTTACGCCTCCACCTGTGGTGGTGGTGGGGGGCTGTCCATCAAAAGGTCAGGGTTTGGGATTCCAGTAACGGGACAGGTTTGTGGGTGGCGAGTCGGGTTTGTGGACCCGTCAACGAGGCATCCCGAATAGTCAGAAAGAGGCACTCTCTGAAAGGCAGACCAAGCCACTAAGGAGAGAAAAAAAAATCCATTCACATTCACCCCCAAAATCCATCACAACACAGATTACAAGGAAATGACTTCACCTAGTCAAAAAGGAATTCTGTCAGGGACACAGTTTTGCAAAATTGTTCACAATATACCTTGATACAAACAGAGAATAAATTGCCTTCAAAAACATGGAAATTCTTCTTGGGAGTCATTGAAATAATTTTGTTTGTATTCACTCAAATGTTATTTTCAAATGGAGGATTCATGTAAACTGCTGCTTGTGAACATATTTTGACTTCTGAAAGCATCCAATTTATTTTATTTTTTTTACTGTAGTGTACCTTTGACTAACTCCGCTACACATTCTGTCGGAGCAAACTGGTGTGTAGGTTTCACACTGTTCAGGAATAAACTATTCCGTTGTGGTACCCAGTGTGGAATTATAGAGGAATGATTTCTCTGCACGTAAACCAAGTCGTTAGTCATTATTACTTTAAAGGGCCGTTTACCCCACACAACCTCCGCCCTGATGTGGCTTTGAAAACTGTTTAAAACTTCGCAGGTCTGCAGCTGAGAAAGGGGCAAGGAAAATTAGTCTCTTTGCCCCAAAGCTAATTACAAAGGCTCATAGAAGAGGTGGGAACAAATTTGTTTCTTGAGATTTAGTGCTACCTGTGGCAGACTATTATGTTGGTCTGCTTTGTGCAGTTCTTAGTGTATTATGAGTCTGTTGAGATCCCTACCCGGAAAACATTTTGGGGAGAAAAAAACCACCTCACAATAGCTCATTTTCAGACACGACCGATTGATCATGTCCACCTTTCACAGCGGTTGAACAAGGGTTCGATCCGAAACCTGGGAAATGCCCTCTTTCTGCAAGGGAGTGCAGGCTCGACGTTGGCACCAAAATGAGCTGGACAAAACCGATGTTTGAACACGCGCCATTCACGGGCGCGCAGAATGAATTCCTTTTCCGTTTCATTACACCGAAACGACAAACGCTCCCACGCTTTTCCAACGAAATGATTCTTTTCAGTCGGATACAATCAGCTGCGGGATGACCGGGCCCATTAACACTTCAGCTTAAGGCTGGTGAAGAAGATGCAATGTGAATGCAAATGGGACGAGAACCTCAGTGATCCACTGAGCTTAAGTTAAAACAAGAGCATTTTCTATTAGTTTTCATTCACAGCGCCAATTCAGAGGTTGTAGCAATTCAGACTTCTGAGTTGTTCTGCAGTTCCCCAGTGATCAACAGCAGCGCACCAACAAGGTCTGTGAGAGTCCTAGAGTAGAAATGTATTCAAAGGAGACACCATTCATTGTCCAGAGAATAAATTCAGACCTACTCAAACAGAGACTGGCGTTAATGATCCCTATCCATCCACAAGCATGTGGAAATGTTAGCACTCCTAGTCCCTTTCAGAATTATGCTTACCAGAAATCAGGTGAATCATATTAGATCATGCGAGTAAAGAGCCAGACGTGATCAATCAGGTACCAAATTAAGGCAGGTAGGACCCACTCACTCCACCATGAAAAAATAAAAATACAGCAGAATGCTTCCTCCAAGATGAAGACTGCACAAATATACATAAATGAGAAGCATTAAAAAAAAACTGTGAAAAATGTCTGTTCGTTTCTGGCTTTCAGCTCAGGGCTCAGCTCAGTTCTCTTCCAAGAACTGTCAGGGTAGAGGAGAAAGATCCAATTCTGAAGGAACATTGTTCTGTTCATTTCTGAGGGTCATCATAAAAGATGGCCCCAAACCATCTGCTTTGAGTTTAGGAGATTGCTGTGTGGGTGGAGGGAAAGGGGGAGAACCTCTGATAAAACAAGAGGAACAGGACATGGCAAATAACACGCTGGTCATTTTCTCAATTTCACACAGCCCGCACAGCCTGTGTACAGCCCCTGGATACATGTGCCCCCTATAATAACAGCTGGTGTGTCCATGTGAGAGCAGTGAGGGTAGAGGGAAGTGAGGGAGACATTAGGGCTGAAGCCTCTCTCCCAGCATGCCGCAGCAAACATGGTCAAACACATGGGCTCATCGTGGGCTGAAATGGGCTCATTCTGGGCTGAAACAGGCTCTTTCTGGGCTGAAATTGGCTCATTCTGGGCTGAAACAGGCTCTTTCTGGGCTGAAATTGGCTTATCATGGGCTGAAACGGGCTCATTCTGGGCTGAAATTGGCTTATCATGGGCTGAAACGGGCTCATTCTGGGCTGAAACGGGCTCATTCTGGGCTGAAATTGGCTTATCGTGGGCTAAAACGGGCTCATTCTGGGCTGAAATTGGCTTATCATGGGCTGAAACGGCTGCATTCTGGGCTGAAACGGGTGCATTCTGGGCTGAAACGGGCTCATTCTGGGCTAAAATTGGCTTATCGTGGGCTGAAACAGGCTCATTCTGGGCTGAAATTGGCTTATCATGGGCTGAAACGGGCTCATTCTTGGCTGAAACGGGCTCATTCTGGGCTGAAATTGGCTTATCGTGGGCTGAAACGGGCTCATTCTGGGCTGAAACAGGCTCTTTCTGGGCTGAAACGGGCTCATTCTGCGCTGAAATTGGCTTATCATGGGCTGAAACCTCCTGTGATGACCTCCTCACAGTGCTCACTGGGATGTGATGACCTCCTCACAGTGCTCACTGGGATGTGATGACCTCCTCACAGCGCTCACTGGGATGTGATGACCTCCTCACAGTGCTCACTGCTAAGGGTCTAAGGGCATAGATGTCACAAACTCTTACCATTTGAGTTCAGCCTCATAATTCAACAGCTTGCGTTAAATGATTAACGGGTGTGTTTAGTCCATTGATTGTAATTCCCCCAACTTTTAACTGTACGTTCATTACCGTCTTGTTTATGAATCAGTTTCTCTTTTCAATAAAAGTGCGACATAAAATAAATGTTGTTTCTGTGAAAACGTAGCTCAGACATTCGGTTAATAGCAGCTAACAGGGCTGGCTTAAACAATCCCTGTGATTCTCCCTTCTCCCTTTCCGCCACTTTGCGCTTGGAAAGCAGCCATTGACTGCAGCCTATGCTCCAGAATTTCAAACATTTCAGTGTTTTGGGATGACTGTCAAAGTGGTGGTATAAAGGGCACAGACAGGTGGTTTCTGGAGCACTTCCCAAGTCTGCCCTATAGCGAGGGCCAATAATAAGAGAAAGGCGAACAAACAAGGACAGCGTAAAAGGTGTCATCCGTGCATATCCCTCATAACGGGATAGGAAATATAATAACATTACATCAGTGACCAGGAAAACGATAAAAAACGATGTCATGTTGCTTCTCCGGGTTTCCTCCCTCAGTTCAGTAATGCTGTGCACAGGGATTTTTGCTTAGAGGCCAGCAGGAATCAATAGCTGTAGAATAAAATGAATTATTGTAATGCTGAGCGTAACACACCAGTGTGGACATCTGAGATGCTAGCCAGCTCTTTCTCCGAAAAAGGTGTGAAAGCTACCAAGATCCACCAAAGGTATTTATTAAAACAGTTGTAAAGGTAGAACATCTAGTTTGATAGAAATCAAGCAGGCAGCCATTTGAACAAAAACAAAACCCTCACATTGTTACAAAGAGTCATCCCTTTTCTCCCCCACACACCTAATTTTATACCCATTATACGTATTATCACCAGTTTCGGGTAAGCCAGTTAACCAATCAGGGAAGTGGTCTGACCAACATTTACACCTGATATACACAGTTGATTTAAAAAAAAAAATTTAAAAAATTTAAAAAAATCTTTTACATAATTCATTCCAGGTCATTTAAACAAAACATTAACCTAATGAATGCAGGATTACTCTAATCCTGCCCTTTCTCGAAACAGCAGTTTGAGAGATTAAGGGAAAATAAATAATCCTGATTGAAAATAAATGCCTCTGGATTTGATTCTGATAGTCCTGTGTCGATGCAATGGCAACAGTTCGACTTCCCCCTTTAAACATCTGAGGCCGTCCAGCAAGCCCACGCTGAACGGAGTGGGGCACCAGACATGCGAACTGGACAGCACGTTGGCAGCACACCCCACGGCGAAGTCCAGGCGAAACAATTTCTCACCGTCAATATTAAAAGCAAATGTGTGTATGTCAAACATACAGTTTTATACTGTTTCCATTAAGTTACTATGGAAACGCTGAAAGTAGATGACACACAGATATTTTAGTAATATAGCACAAATATCTACACGACGACACTAGAAATATTGCACGTATAGTTCCTTCTACTGTCAACCGTCAGGGGGAAATTATACATACACGATATCTGCATGAAGGAAAAAAAACTTTCATTTCCAATAGCTGCCTGAGCAAAATCTCACATCAATCTTAAATTCCATCTACATGAGCTCCCTGGAAACCTCATGTTCACAGCAGGGAAAATCTCAAACTTTATTAGAGAAGTAAATGTGCCCAAGACCCAGTCATGGTAGGATCCATCTAGTAGTGTCACTTTGGGTTCATATCGACCGTGGGTCCCCTTTGCACAGATGGCAAGTGACAGTGAGAAGATCCAAACGGAGGTTACACATCGTGCATCGACTAAACTCTTAATCGCTACGCCCTGAATCCCGGCAGCTACTCCTCAGTTCCCTTTTAATCATAACACTAAATATTCATGAATCAACTCTGGCCCTCCATTTTAATCGTTACACTCAATATTCATGGGTCTGTCACTCCGTTGTAGGCAGCCGTGACACTGCAAGCGCCTGGCTTCAGCATCAAGGTCTCTCTATGCAGTGCTGTAACCTTGGTGATGCACAACAAAAAAACTAAAAAATAACTGACAAGATAAAAAAAAAAAAATGTATATATTACTACCGCTTATTAATCTGGCTTCCCATTACTGTTGTATATCCTTAATGTATAAATTCTGCCTGGGTCTAAGAGGGAAAGATCTTCTCTTAAAACTCTCACCTAAATCTCAAATCATGGGGATTATTAAGTAACCTGGTAAAAGTACCTACGGTAAGATATTATTAGGTCCTCCCTCCTCAAAAGATCAAAAAAACAAAAAACAAAAAAACGTTCAAACATGCGAGCGAAAACCCAGAGGGAACAGAAAGTCCAAAACAGGTCCCAATAGGCAGGCTGGACTGGCCATTTCCACCAGTCACTTATTACAGCTAGTGAGCTAATCAAGGGTTGCATCATTGGCACTTGTCAGTCACAGCCACAGGTTAGAAAAACAAGGCACCCAGCGGTCTGAATTAAAATCTGCCCTGTTCTGCCATTTCCCCGTCTAATTTTGAAATAACGTCCTTATTTTGGTTTATAAACAAAAATAATAACTGGAAAGAAAAGCAAAAGAGGATCGCTGGGTGCCTATGAAGAGACACATAAAACAGAAACAAAACTGTCGCTCGCTGTCCTCTCTGCATGCCGGAGCAGTTGAACATTTTAAGAGGCTTAGTTATTTTCTGTTATGTATCTTTAACATTTATAATTTTATGCAACTTCTTTTACTCTTTCATGGAGACATGCATACTGGAAAATACACTTTTTTGATAATGCGGCTAAAATGTAATTCGCTTGAAAATAAGCACTGCAGTTGAACAGAAGCGTTTCAACACTGCATTCTACAGCATTGAGAATAGTGTCCAGCTCTGTGAAAGCAACCTTCCTCTGTGAAAGCTAATCCAATGATCAGGCTGATTTTGTCTGACACACCGCAGGACAAGATTCCCAATACAGTCAAAATAATAAAATAATAAAAATGTCACTTTTGTTTATTAAGGGCAGTTATTTTTGTGTTTCCTCAGTTCATTAGGGTAGGCATGCATACCTTAAATCATATGACCGTACCTCACCGTCCAATGAAAGCCACCCTCAGGGAGGTCTTTTAATGACAAACGAGTGGTGAGGACAGTGTCTGTCTGTGGAGGTGAGCAGGAGTTGATGTGGAAACAAACTCTTACAGCAATCTCGTCCTGCTCAGACGGACAGCGGAATCGATCCGGCACCACGGATGGAACAGAGGGCATTCCTAATGAAAAAAACTCCACTGTGCCGGGTTCAGTCATCAGGAATAGGGATTCCAGCTTAGATTATCCTTTAAAAACAAAACGTTCTAACGCTTGAGTGGAAAGGGATGAAAATGTATTAGGTTTTTATTTAACACTGACGTCCATCGTGAAGTGTGTTACCTCCTACATGACAGCAACACAATACCATTAATTAGCTCTTTAAATATGAGCTAATGAAAACTGACTGTCATCAGAGTAGCCATGCCCCACACTGACATTACGCAAACTGTCAAAATGATACAGTCAGACATATCATAGCTTCTGAATTCCCTTGAAGTGTATCATCCTGTTTCGTTTAAGCCATGGAAATATAAATCATTAAAATGCAGGGTGAAGGTTTGGTACAGACATGAGATGTTCAAAATCTGTGCTTAATAACTTTGCTTCCTTGCTTTGACAAATAAGTGGAAAGCTTTTTGAAACACACACACACACACACACACACACACATAAACACACACAGTATTTTCCAGAGAAAAGAAAACAAAAGAAACAGTTTTTAACTCTCCATGCCCACCAAAACACAACACTGACAAGAGTCACATGAACACACAAAGAAATCCAAAATCCATTTTATTATCTATTTTTTTCAGTGAGAGTGAGAGGCTCCCTAATCTTGCACAACTGGAAGCACGGGTAAGCCAACCTCTTACTGGGTTTTTCCAGTAAAAGCACCCCCCAGGCTTCAGACTATCTGCTCCGACACAGTTAAAAAAAATAAAATAAAGAAGTCTGGTCTGACTTATCTTCAGGGCCCAGCCCAGATCCCTGTCAACATAGCACCCGTCTGAAGCTCAACCCACAGATCTGAGCCCAACACAGAAGCTAAAGAGGCCGTTTTAAACCCACCAATTAAGCCTTAACGAACCATTCAAATTCCCTCACAGAAGTATGTAAATAAATCACGCTCTCTTATCCATCACTTTGGATATTGTCACACAAAGCCAATCGCCCTTGATTACACTGTCCCACCTGAAAGTGCCGTCAGATCCCTAATCCACAGAATCGTTGAGTAGACAGCCAAGATATTGTTATGCAACCCTCATCAATTAATTCCCTAAGATTGTGAACCTTTATTAAGGAATTAACTGTGCCGAAACTCATGAATAATTAATGCAGGGTACAGGAATGACGCATGAAAAATACTTATTATGACCAGATTAAGAAGGGTTCAGGACCTGCTTGCAACTAATCACACATGACGTCACGGCACGTCAAATAGCCACTGTTTTCCACCAGTCGACAAATCCTAAAACGAGGACCGTTTCCTAATTTGAACATCACTGCCTACCGATGTAGGTAAGGCGAGTACTTTCTGAAGTAGGTACTTTTTTGAGTGAAAACCCCACTGCAGCTGTTCTTAACAAGAACACAAAGGGGCCTGCAGTGTTGGCAGAAAGTGCTGGTGCGAACGCATTTACGATTGGGTTTCCAATGAAATCCATTCCTAGCTGGCTGGCGTGTTAAGGATGTGGTACAGAGCTACAGTTATTCGCATCAGATATTGTAAAACACTAGCACAATAAGGCAACCTACCATTTCTACTCTAATCCTACAGATTTCTATATTTTATTGATTTTGCTGTACAAATGTGCATATCTTATATGGTGAGGTACTACCTCCAAAAAATATAGAATTTGCTACTAAATAGCATAGCTAACTCTTTAGAGTACTGTTTAATTAAAAAAATGTTTAAAAATGCACACACACACACACACACACACGCATGATTGTAATTGATGACAATATGTATGGCCCAGTATCGTGATTTATGCAATACTGTGAGTTCAGTGTAGTCGTGTCATCCCTAAACATAAATACAGTCAGTCAGTGGGGCTTGAAAATGATTAAACAACTACTGGACATAAATCAGACATTTGTGAAGTTAAGAACTGGAAGGACCCAAAATGCACAGTGTTGGTGGCCTGTAGAGTATCCAGAGACAAACATCTCTGTCTCTGCAGAGTACTGGAATGTACACGGAGGCACTGAGCAGACCTGTACAACTCAACAACTCCTATTCGTCCACCAGCTTTCAGCAAAGGACCTGTCCTTTCCCCTCATGATGATTGCTTATGGCACAGGCTTACAGAAAATAGTCTGTCCTTTCTCAACATGATAATTAATCACAGCACTGACCCACACCAGAGAATATGTCCATTTTCTAAGGGCTGAATGTTAGAACGCTGGCCAACAGCAAAGGTTCGACAATGTGATCAATACAACAGTATACTGCTTACTCAACATCTCCCAGCAATATATAGCCATTTATGCGCCAGCGTCAAAGTAGTAAATGAAAATGAAAACACAACAGGCTCATAGCAGTAGCACAGTGCCACACATGAAAAAAAAAAACCCTGTGCAGAGAATTATTTTGATTGGGGGGGGAAAGTCATTCAGTTCTGTCTAAACAAAAACTTCCATCTGTAATTTTGCACAATTTTCTCACCTCTGGTGATCACAGCTTTATTGTTCTATGAATACAATGATGAAAGGGGGAGAGTGATTAGTTTGGGAGAGCTGGCGATTGAAATATATTCAGAACACAGCCTCGCAAACCCCCTTTAATCCCTGACAATTTCAGCACAATATTGTCTACAATTACATGAGACCGTCTTACATGGAGTAGTCAAGGGTTTCGTGCTTCTTATGCTGAAAGCCATTATTTGAAGTGATTTCCTTCCTGGTAATGATGCACGAGAACAAGTAATCTTTCAACAAACTGCAAAGTTTCGATAAAAGGGAGCTGCCTTTGTGTCTGCTGTATGCCTGATGGCACGAAGGGGCACAATCATCCAAATCCAGGCATCTGCGTAAAGACTCGGACTCTGTTATAATTGTCCAAACCTCGGGCCAGTCTGCGCTTTTGTTCCCCATCAAGGACACAATAATGTTGTCAAAGCAACGAGTCCTGGGATTTGCCTGCCGAGGATAAACCTTTCTGAGCCTTTCTAGTGTACTGGGCTCAATGGGCAGTGCGCAGACGCGTACGCAAACACACACGGACGTACACACACACACACACAGTCACACATACACACAAGGACGTACACACACACAGTCACACACACAGTCACACACACACACACAGTCACACGCACACACACACACACACAGTCACACATACACACACACACAGTCACACATACACACAGTCACACACACACACACACGCACACACACACACAGTCACACACACATACACACACACACACACACAGAGTCACACATACACACAAGGACGTACACACACACAGTCACACACACACACACACACACACACACACACACACACACACACACATACAGTCACACACATACAGTCACACACACACTCACACACACACATACAGTCACACACGCGCTGACCTGAAACACGCACAGACCTGAAACACATTTCATACAGCATAGCAGCTTTTTGGACATGGCATTCGCTTTCACCCGTATGTCAACTGGAAACGCCACTTAGTATTACATACAGTCACACACAGTCACACACACACACACACACACACACACACACACACACACACACATACAGTCACACACACAGTCACACACATAGTCACACACACACACACACATACAGTCACACACACGCGCGCGGACGTACACGCACAGACCTGAAACACATTTCATACAGCGTAGCTTTTTGGACATGGCGTTCGCTTTCACCCGTATGTCAACTGGAAACGCCACTTAGGAGCATGTGAGGTCAACACCACAGTTTTTATCAACAGTGGTAAAACCTTGGGCGTTTTACAAAAAAAGAATTCCTCCTTTCTCCGACTAATACTTCAACAAATCAATCATTTGGCTCTGGGAAGGCTTTTAGCGCTGTTTGAAACTTAACGGGCTGACGGAGATATGCAACTAAACCTGGGGAAATAAGAGTCCATGGACATTTCAGTCAGCCCGGTCCACCTGTATGTGAACAGAGGAAAGACACATTTTTGAGGAGAGACAAGGCTTCCGTTACCAAACATGACCACTTTTGGAAGGTGAGCACACTCCGCTTTGTTACAGATTACATGCAGCTCTCTGGATCCGAAGAGAGTACGGCCGTTTCCCCCTTTAACCTGAGGAAAGCGGCTGCCACAGTTAACCCTGCCAAGGTGCACAAACCAGGGCTGAAAGCACTGTAAGCTGTGCTTCTAAACCAGCCGGAGAATGAAACCAAACCAAAGAATTTTCTGAAATACATCTCACCGTCTTAATTTACTGGTGGCATTGAATCCCAGCTCTGTAGAGAGAGCCACGGTCTTTCCGCAGTTTAAATGCATGGGTCATTTCTATTTTTAACTTCAAGATAATAAGGCGCAATAAGATTTCAGTTCTGTGTTGCATGCATTAAGAACGCATTAAAAATAGGGGGGGGGGGGGGGGGGTTTTTTTATTTGGGTTTTTAGTTGTTTATATTTGACTTTAAAAATAAAAAAATAAAAAAAAAAAAAAAAAAAAAAAAAAAAAAAAAAAAAAAAAAATAAAAAAATATTATTATATTAAATATTAAAAATAAAT
>JAOYSI010074236.1:5135-18802 GCA_025775065.1 Hiodon alosoides | reverse complement strand
CCCCCCCCCCCCCCCCCCCCCCCCCCCCCCCCGCCCCCCCCCCCCCCCCCCCCCCCCAAAACAGCCGAACTAGCAAATTGGCCCTCCGTAAGGTCTTTCCGCTTCTTCAAAGTGCCCTCTGTGGACTTGCACCCAAAACAACAGCTTAGCCATAATCCACCCACACCGCCTTCAGGAACCTCCGTCCCCCAACCCCCGTGGGACTCCTCGCCTCGCCCCCCTGCGACAGTGTCACTGGCTGAGGGGGAAAGCGCTTGCACCAGCACCAAAAACCCTTAGCCACATTTCAGCCAGAGCCGTGGAGATGAAAACTGAGAAGGGCTTTGTGCAAAAACCAAAAACTCAAATAGCATATCAACGCTATAGTCGCTAGGGTAAAACCAAAAAGTCTTACGCTTATACATAATAGTTGCTAGATGTCAGGTTTCAGCTGTGTTTTGGTGACCAAATTTTTTAAAACCTGCGGCGTTGTCCACTGTTAGATGGCTGTAGACTCCTGTCTTGCTTTAAACAAAACCAAAAACCCCATCATGCAGTGCTGGTACAGGGTGGACCACGGATGTTGCGAGGGAAACGCGCTGTAGATACATAGATGGGCAACTTGAAACAGCAGACAAACCCAGGCAGAGGAGTCGTTAACAGCGGCAGCTTGGCAAGGGAGAGGGAACACGCAGGACAGGCTACATACGGACCCCTCGGCGACACAAGGAAGAACGACCCCCTTTCCATCCAAAGACAGCCGAGAGAACGTGACGAGACACTCCTCGACACGCCTGACCCCAGGGTCCGCGATAAAGCGTCACCTCCGCCGCTACCTCCATACCCCCCTCCCCTCCCCTCCCAAAAAAGAAAGAGACTGCGCCCCGACTGCAGGTGCAAGGGAGCCGTAACCAAGCCAAAATAGACAGGTGTGCTAGTTCGCTAAAAACACAGAACGCGAGAGGGAACAGACGGACAAAGGCACCCACAACGCCATAGTTTTAACATAAGAGCAAAGCGTCTAGCTGCAGCGGAACTAAGGGGTTTATAATTGAACGCTTAGCCTCCATTTCTCTGAAACACAGCTGTCCGCCAAGCTTGGGCGAGACGCTGCGGTAAATTATTCATTCCGCCCAACCAGACACTGTAGGCAATAACTACGGCACTGCGCTTTGGTCCGAGACCGGGTGAACAACGTACAGTTACGAGATTAAATAAGTAATTCGACAGCACTCACGTGAGATTCCAGAGAGGGGTCTTATCCGAGCATTAGGGTTCCCGTGGCGCAGTGAGAGCTGCCCATTGTCAGAGCACCGTATCCCCGAAACAACGCATCCAGGCAAGATGAAGCAACGGGAGTGAGAAATCAGGGTGTGTGTGTGTGTGTGTGTGTGTCAGAGAGAGAGAGAGAGAGAGAGAGAGAGAGAGCGACTGAACGCGCTTCTGCGCATTGGCCAGACTGGGTGGTGGGTGGAGCTTGGGTACCAAATGCCATGAACAAGATACAAAACAAAATGGCAGCTTTGAGCGCATCCTCCTGGAGGGGTTGAACGCTGGCAGTTTTACGGGAGATTAGATTAGTGAAACCCGTAAGACTAACGCCAACACACACAAAAAAAATTGCTAGGAAGGCCAGAATGTACCACCGATTCTACAATAAATTTGTCTCGCTTGTACAATGGGTGCAGGGGAAAGATAATTACGTTGGAGGTAAAGAAAAAACATATTTTCAGTTTCCGTTTAATTTGGAAAAAGTGAAACGGCTCATCTTGTACGATCACAGAGGCAGATACTACTCCGGTACGCTCCCATTGGAGTCCATGCAGCCCTTTCGTTTTCGTTTCATTTTGTTTTCGCTCACTCACCGTTTGTGTCTTATTCATTATTTATCAACACAGCGGAGAAAGCATGGCGAAAAAACTGTGGGATTAAGCGAGGTTCAGATGAACGGGTACAGTAGTGTGTACGTGTGTGTGGGGATTGGTGTGCAGATAAGACTGTCATTCCAGCATTTTATTGCAAGAGGCTGAGGTTGCCATGGAGACTGCATCCGCATCTAACGGTGCGGAACCCATATGGCCGCCTACTCCAGGCACTGCCCACCCCCCGCCACCTACTCCCCAGGCCCGTGTCAGCTGCTGCTCGTCCAGTTATCAGTGAAGACCCCAAGCTTTTTACCCGAGGCTCGCTCAATAACCCTGCAGACACTGGGAATGCAGAGGCTCACTGGTTTAACGCAGACCGCTCACACTACGCCCTTACCGGGTCATTTCAGCAATCGCATATTAATGGCTCATCTGGACATGACGGTCCTGTTGCATTTTTAAATCTCCCATTGGTGCACCCTAGGCATATGGGAAAGCTGAGGCAGGCATTCCTTACTATCCAAATACTCTTTCTAATACCAAGGTGGAAATATGTTGCAAGAGATTTTGGTCTCAGTTCTGTTTTGTGAGGCAGAAGATTTTCAACACTGAATGATAATTTATAATGATCAAATTATAATTATAATTATCAAAGCCTAATTAATCACCGTTTAATGTATCTATGGTAACCGGTAAGATTTCACCTGCCTAAAGTGATGATTAAGACACGAGAAGCCTTTGTTAATCAGTGATTGAGCGATAAGCTAGATTTAGTTGGGGTCTTGACATAGGAAACGCTCAGAAAGAGGACTCATTTGAGAACGGAACCTTTTGATCAGCAGAGACTCAAAGTTAAAAATCCCCGCCCCGCCCCAATGGTACTGTGTGTTTATCAAGTTAGACTGTAGTTGTCTCAACCAGAAATGATGAAACCAGTCCTTGAATTCAGAGACCGAAGTCCACCGGAGATAAGTAACGGGAAAGAAATCACGCTTTAACTCCCAAAACGTTTCCCCTGATTGCATCATTCCTCATATTTACCTACTATGCTGACCCACCACGTGGGCTAATGTTTGAGAAGCCAGAAATTGACATAGGTGCTGCGTCACTGAAAACTTTCTACTTAAAATTCATCTATTTCAACTGCACTTTGGCCCGCAAAACTTTGATGCATCCCTCCGACCTGAATAGCATGGTGGATTGACAACACATGACTTGGTACCCGTGTGCGCTACCTATTATGCTTTTAACTACTATCACACCTAGTCTCAAGCCCTCCTACACGGTTTAGACCACTGGAGGTAACCATCAGAAACCAGTCAGGGGAGTTCATCAGACAGATGTTCCTCCAGAACTCTTCAGACCCGCAGATCTACCATGTTGAGTTTAACTCCTGGAGCCCACCTACAACCCAGAGAACCACTGCCTCTCTCCCAGCTTAAAACCCATCCCTCCCCCGCAACCTCTTTCAGGATTGACCCCCTTTCTTCAGCACATGGAATTAGCTGGAGGATTCTGCACCACAGAGGGAATCTACGCCCCTCCATTACAATGGAGCTTCTGTCCACCCAACAAAGTCTGGGATTTGGAGTTTGCTCCATTGCCGTGGCCAGGAGTAGACTTGCGTCACTTCTGCAAGGCCTGGGTTACGATTGTGCAATGAAGAAACCAGAGGGCTTTGGTTTAACCATTTCAGTAAGAGGGCTGAATGAGGCACGCTAGTACACAGCTCTTCCTCTTACGCATCATAAAAACCTTAACCAAATCGAGCATTTTGGCCCAGGGAAAGGAAAAATAGAAACCAACATGTGGACCGATAATTAATCTCCGTGCATAATGGGACAAGGCAGTTTTCACCCAAACGCCGTGGAGACGTGAGGCTGCAGCAGGAGGGAAAAACACAATGCTCTATAGCGTTTAATTCTTTGATCCAAGGAAATGTGGCTGCTTACAACTCAATCAATGAGTCCTTTTCTCCACTGGAGCCTCAAGACCTCTTTTGGGAGAGAAAATTGATTTCGCCAGTCAGGGCTGATAGGCCTGCGTGCTGAAGAAATGCAGAGGCCATTCACAGGGTTTCTTCCTTAATGTAAACATTAAGACCTTTAGTTGTAAAACACATTTCTTAAAATTAATATGCAAAATCAAGGCCATAAATAACCTTTATTATCTTCAGCATTAATACATGTTGGTCCTCGTCCACGTTCAGAAGGAGAGACAAGACACTTCTAAAAAGTTTCATTTCCATTGTTAATAACTCGATTTGATTCTGCCCTGGAATTCCTCGATCGTTTACATATCTCGACAGCAGAAGAGAAAGTCGGACGTGTGTGTGACCAAAAATGGGGTTGTATTATCCAGTTTTGTTTTTAAAAAAACTTGCCCAGTGATTCCCCGTGACTTACCAAAGCATTTTCAATCCACGTTAACCCCCAAAACCAGGCGTCCTAGATTCACAGTAGGGAAGCTCCAAAAACCTGGAGAAAAGGTTTAAAGACACACACAAAAAACGTTTTTCATGAAGTTTAATTTTAGTCAAAATACATATTCATTTTCATGGAATTTAAATTAATTTCAAATAACAGTGTATGGCGACACCTTGTGGCCTGTCATGTTATGTATAATGCTATTCTGAATTACTACTACTACTACTACGTAAAGGAAACAGATTTTTCCGAAGTCATCATTTTAAACCAAACATAGTCGAGTGCGCATTCTAGGCAAAGATGAATTGAGCCGTACCTAATTTGAATAAAGTCAGAAAAAACTGTCATTTGATCAGAGTTGGTTAAATTGTGAGACGGAAGGTTAAAGGCATGTGTTAGATTTTTAGAAAATGTGTCTGCTTTGTGTGTATCTTAACATTTACATTTCATTCTGGACCAGAGCGTCTGCAAAATGGCTCCAATGTACAGGTATTTACAAAATGTAAAAACGGACGCACAAAAACGCCACAGTTTAGGGGTATTCGTGCGTGACAAGTACTGCAATAGGTACGAAGACCAGAGACTAGAGAGATAACATACAAAATCAATGCAAACAAACAACTTAATCTACACCAAAGCAAAGCATTACCAATCAATTCCTGGTATTAGCAATCAATTATTGGGGGAGATCGGGATTATGATGTGAGGTGTTGACGATTGCAGTCAAAGGAACCAAAAAAAAAAACCCTTGGAGCTAATTATTCCGCTGTCGTGAAAAACTGCTCTGTAAACTTTGAAAGAGGCCGTTTCCCACACAGCTGTTAGCCGAGGAAAATACGGCGTCGTTTACATGCTGACTCCTAGTGGAGAATGTATTAAGTCCATTGTTTCAACCGTGAGCATGGCGTCATCCATTTAAAACACAAGTAGAACGTTGGAATAACACAGATGTAAACAAAACCCGGGTAGGCTACTTGTTATCAGTAATAAAATTAATCAGATATCACTAAATATTCAGTGAGCGCGCAACAGGCATGTCCTAGTGTGCACTTGTAGTTCCAAAATCATTGTGTTTTGATTTGTTAACGCATTATATGTAATGTAAGATGCAATTTCTAGTTTTTCTTAAAACGCGGTATGCATAATTGTTACTTGGAGAGCATTTGTGAAATATATTAATAGAGATATTAAACCTTTTGCACGATTACAGGAAATAGTTTGATTTTTTTTTTTTTTTTTACCAAAATCAACCCGGCAACTGGGAAATGTAATTATATCATTAAGGCTGTTATAATTAAGGCTATTCCAATTTCATGGCAATGATGTAAACTTTTAAAAGATTTTATTCTGTCAGGTTAAATTTACATTCTTGGAAGTCGACTATGTCGACTTCAAGCTGAGGAACCCATCTGGTTATGACACGAACGGCTCAAGTTGTTGTCCTGTTTACATTCACGCGCGTAATTTACCAAATAATCCTGGGCATTAAGTTTCTTCAAAAAATATACTTTACTAATAAAAAATACTGCAATATTTTCGTCCGCCTGTTTCAAACAAATCATAATTGCATTTTCCAGTGTTGATACGTCACAATGTTTTACTTGAAAGTTGTAAATTATGAAGGCTGAGGCTAAATAAAAAATAATAAAAAAAAACGTTCTAGTTCTACTCAAAAAGAAAACGCTATCAAATAAAATGTTAAATTCTACTGGCGCACCCCCAAGGTTTTGATACGGCCCCATCACAATAAACAGCAGGGACATTTTCCCAAAGCTGGTTTATCATTAGCGTAAAGTTCGTTCTGCTTGCCCTTCGATCTCCATGCGGTCATTTTGTCTACCTCAGATGCCGCAGGTACGAGTATGCCCGGAGAAGTACTGTGTTAATAAGATCTTCCCTTTAACCCCCCCCCCAATTCTCTCTCTCACACACACACTCACCTCTTCTCTAGCTTTGTTTGTGACAATCGATAAAGGGGTTCTCTGGCTCATGACAGTGGACGCATTCTCTGTTCTAATCGTCCGTGGGTCGACAGCTCAGAGGATGTTTCCCTCTCTAGATAAGTTTCACCCTCTCCCTCTTTCAGCGCTTGTGTAACAGAACCTGCTGCGGGGGCTCCTCCTCCTGTACCACACCACACCACACCACACCACACCCCCCACACAGTTGCCCAGTGAAAGGCAGACTGTTACACAATTGCTAAGTGCTAAAAGCCACACTTCTCCTTGGATACAGGATCGTCATTGATGAGTTCTCCATTTATTTACCATCACTAACGTGCATTAGTAAAAGATTAAAAAACCTTCACTTTACATCACATGAATTCATCTGAACGGCACACTAAGAAAACGTGCTTCTGGGTGAGTGGCCAACAATTTGCAGGGTCCACTATGAAAGGTCAGAAGCCGTAACAGCTCTGCGTAATGCAGGGAACATGGGAGGGGAACTTGCTTTACCGCGGAGCGCTGCATGTTCCAGGGAGGTACTCTTTCACTGCAACACAGGCCACATGAGATCATCCGCGTAAACAAAACGCCGTTACCACAGCGACCGCACAACATTCTTTTTCTTTCCACCCGACACCGCTGCTCACAGTGGAGACAGAGAGCGGACTTGACCAGACTTGGAACGCCAATAATGAGGTCAGTGAGAAGAAATCGTGCCTTGTCTGGACGCATGATTAACTCTTCGCTGGAGGCAGAGCACAGACTGCTTTATGGCCATTGCTTATCTTCAGGGGTCATCTATCAAGTCCTTAAAAAGCACCTCTCTGAAAACATTCACGGCTGTTGGGTCTCCAGTGGGATTACCCCACATATTCAATTGAACCCGTTATTACGCTTCAGCACGGGTAAAGATTCACAGATCACCCTGGGGTATTCACATCCTTTTCAGAAAATGGCCACATATTTGTTACAGGAAGAGAAATTATTCGACGTCTCAAAAATAGAGAAAAAAGGTCTGAAGAGTATGGCCAGCGTATACAAACCCATCTTTTGTGACGCGTGTGGGTAAAACCTGCATGTTAAACCTATGGGAGTTAAAAACACCGGCAAATAAACCCGGCGCGTGAAGCCATGTCTCTTCGCAGGAGACGCAGGCCTCAAACCGCTCTCTTCCATGACCTGAGCCGGAGAGTAAGCGTTTTCACCAGACGTAAAACTAAGCTGCCGCCGATTTGAATCAGTTACACTAAGACCTACACTGCGATACACAGGGAACGGAAGAGGAAAACAAAAAAAAAAAGAAAAAAAAACCCCAAACAGACTTATTTCCACTCCAGCTCCTTGATTGGCGCACAGCACGACTGTCCTGGAGGCAACAGCTTTATGTACAATTGTATAAACCAAAAGGAGAGGTAATGGTAAAACACCACACTTTATTTGGTTGTATAAAAAGATGGAACGACCTGCTTTGGGAGGAGGGGTAGTGTTGTGAGAAATGGGGGACATGGGACTGGCCGGTCTGACACCTTGGTGACACACAGCTGGACCTTCCACAAGGCCCGGCCGCAGAAAACGGCTACCGTACGGGCAGCTTACAGAACGTCTAAGAGCTAGGGTTGTCAAAGCAAAAATAAAATAAAATAAAATAAAAAGACAAAGCAAAGAAACACTTTAAATAAACCAGAGATTTAGTGCTACAAGTATGGATTAACCGAACAATTGAGCTCCACTGACACCTACCCTATACACACCTCCATGGGGGCAGCAGTTAGGAGAACATTTCTCCCCCGCGTCATTAAAATAGTCCCAAAACACAAGAGGTCTCTTGGTGAGCAGTTCTCTTTGGGTTCAGGATGTTAAAAGGTGCAGAAAGAGTCTTAAAATGAAGATCTAAAAATAAAAAAATAAAAAAATAAGGTCCCCCTTCTCAGGATTCTGCACCTCCTGGGTCCAGCTCCTCTACGCTGCAGCGGTTTCCCTTTTCTCCGAGGCGCCTAAAGAAGGAGATGAAGGCGGAGCGCTCCTGTCTCGGTGCCAGGGCTTTGGAGCGTCTCTGAAACAGGTGGCCCAGCCGGGAGTGGGGCTCGGGCTCGGGCTCAGGCACGTCGGCCTGGCTGTCGTCCCGGGTGCCTACGATGACCACCGGACACGGGCTTCTCCACAGAGGACCCATGGGCAGTGGGGATACGGCTCTGGTCTCACCCTGGACCTGCTCCGCAGCAAGAGGAGACAAGAAGCTGTCTGCAGACTTCATCTTCCCGATCGTCCCCAGAGAGGGGGGCGGGGTTCGGGCCGGAGTTGTGGGCAGCGCCCGCTCGCCGACAGCCTTGCCGCTGGCATCCCAGGGACCGGACAGAGGAATGGTTATGGTGTGACGACGGGCTGAGCGGCTGGGGGTGATTTTGGGAGAGAGGCGGGGGCTGAGGACCGTCCTGCGAACGGGCTCTCTGCTGGGTGTGACGCACAGTTTGAAACCCCCAGGCGAAGTGGCAGCCCCGCTGGGCGACCGCGAGACATTTAGGGGGTGCTGGTCTGCAGGTAGCAGGCTGCCTCGACTGGTCTGGTAGTGCAGGACCTTGCGAGATCCCTCTCGTATCCTCAATACCTCGTCCACGTTCTCCTTTTCCCCCTCTTCCTCCACCTCCTCCTCTTCATCCTCATCCAATGAGAGAGAGGTGTGTTTATTCATGGGGGAGTCACAGTCTTCCCTTTTGAGCAAGGTCTGACTGCGAGGGTCACGACATTTAGGAGTCAACTTGTCATTAATAGAGGGCGCCCTCTCCCTGCCCTTGTTTGCGCACACTTTCCCCCCAGCGTGCTGCGGAGCATCCTTTGGTTGGCGGTTCGCCGTCAGGTCTTCCCCAGATCCCCTGGAAGGCGGGGGCTGGCCAGCCTTCCGGCGCGAGTGGCGGCGCGTGAGGAACGTCTGCAGGAGGGACTCCAGCGCCACGCCCTCCTGGTTGCGCTCCACGCTAGAGCAGGTCGCGGTGGAGCGTCGCTTGGCGGCACTCGTCAGCCTCTCCTGCTGACGCTTGGCCTCCGCCGCCTCGCGCTCGCGGTTCTCCTGCGGAAACGCAACCGACAGGAATCAGAGACCGGCGGCTGGAGCCCATCGCGGAGGCCGTTTTCGGAGCGGATTCTCACCTGCATGGCTCGTACAAACTTGTCACAGAAGGAGCGGAAGATGGAACAGCATTCCTCCAGCTTGAAGAGGGCCGGGTCCTCACAGAAGTACTCGGCCACTGCGTAACTGATGGAGTTGAGGGCCAGGAGGGAGACTTCCACCTCAGCCAACTGGATTTCTGCCCTCTGAAGACAGATGGTGATCCACGTTAAAAAGCGCTCCCACAGGCACAGAGCAACGATACAGCCAGACGTTAAACAGGAGAGAAATCCGTTCGTCAGTAACGGTCCCATACCTTGAGAAAGCTTTCCATCTGCGTCTGCAGCTCCTGCAGTTTGCAGGCGTGCGCCTTAACATCTAACAGCTTCTCAACTTCCCTCTGGTAGTCCATCTCCACTTCCTCCTTATTGATCCTGTGCACCAGAACGTTTTATTTAAATCAGCCCCAGAGCGGATTCAAATTCATCAGCGCGTAATGCGATAAAGCGAGACTAACGCACAGTGAACGCAGCGCGACACCCTACCTCGCGGCCGCCTCAATGTGTCGCAGTTGACTGGGGAACGTCAGTAGAGAGGCGTCAATCTCCTGCGCCTGCTGGAAACCGAAAGCACAGAGGACCGGATTCCGGTCATTTAGCAGAAGACAACGTGATGTGAAAACACGACACAAGGCCTACATATTCAACAAACAAAACAAAACCTTTAAAGGTTTGGTGTCGTTTTCCATCAGGTCAATAGCCTTTTTCTAGTTGTGATCATAAGCACGGCAACTCTTAAGACTGAACTTTATATTTTATCCGTAGATACTGACAACTCCATGTTCAAGTAGTATGGATGTAACAGTTGTAAATCTTCACAATAGGAGTGGAATGGACGAACTGGACGATACGCCAGAAGTTGTAGATTGCCTTGGACAAGTCCCATACAAATCTGACAGATTTCAGTTTGTGTACAATAAGCAGTTACATATTAGATAAACACCCATTTACACAGGATACAATTTCCAGGTGTAATGATTATATATAAATGCTATATCCAACTTAAGAAGCCGTTTTATTTTAACCAATGGTTATCCACTACCGACATTTACCGTTTCGAGCAATCGAAACGCTCATTTGGGTCATCACAAGCCTAACGAAACTTCAGTTTCCTTTCTCCTTCCCAGCTACACCTCACCATGGTTACGTAGTGCATGAGATTCATGCCCGGCTTGTTGGCTTTGGTGTCCACCAGCTTCAGCAGAGAGCTCATCCTGAAGCCAATGGCACTGCCAGAATAGCAGCCCTGCAAACCCAGACAAACCGTCAGACAAACCGTCAGACAAACCGTCAGACAAACCGTCAGGAGGGCGGTAGGAGACATTTACGACCGCGAGAAAGCTGAAGGCTTCAAAAAAAAAAAAAAAACTTCCAAAAGCCCAAAACGCACTGGGCAAATCCGTTCAAACAAACAGTTTCGTTTTGCGTTTTGCCTCTCGGTGCGTAACCCAAAAATGACGGCACAGGCCAGGGTTCCGTGCCGTCACTAAACTGGCCCCTGTGGACGCGAGAGCCTGATCTAGAGCTAATCGGACTTCCTCCACTCACAGCGTTCATGTAGTTACCAGCCTTCAACACCAGGCGGATTATGGAGTGTAGGTCATCACAATCCAGCAGCTCTGGAGAGAGGGGGAGGGAGGGGGGGGGGGGACAGGAGAGGCTGCTCAGTTGGAAACAGGATAACTGACAAGTTCACATTCTACTTGGAACGCAAAACGCAGCAGAGGGTAAAATGCAAAGGAGAAAACGTGATAAGATCTTTAGAGCTACAGTTAAGTATGTGGAAACAACCCGTGGCCTAATTTTGCATAAATATGCTTGAAAGATTCAGAAAAAGAAGAAAGAAAGAAAAAAAGAAAAAAAAAAAAACTTTCACTGCATTACAGGTCATAAGGGAAAGCAATCTGGTATGTAACAGCAGCCTTTTCCAACACTATTGGACTATAGCTTACATTACAGCACATATAGAGTTAAGCAATAGGAGACTTGGCTGAAACTTCCTCCGAATTAAAGCAAGACATTCTTTCTCCAGAACCAGGTTACCGTTGGCAGCCGTTGTCATGACAGCGATGGACTGCTTGATTTCTTCCATGAGGGGGAAGAACTCTTCTCTGAGTACCATGCTCCGGACACGTTCCTCATAGCTGAAAGTGCACGGGGCAGTAGCGTCAATTCGGTGGCCTTGGTCACCTTCTTTACCGGAAACTTCCGTAGGCTAACGCAACACGCACCTTGGCACCTTCACCAACATCACCATGAAGAGGTCTGCCTCCGCCAGCAGGGACAAGTCCCCAATGTACGCACGCAGCTCCTTCACCTGAATCAGAGGAGCCATTCAAATGAGATCAAACAGTAGAGACCAGAAGTCTTGAAGAAGTCGTCTTAATATTTGTACACAAAACCAGAAGCAGTTCTTCAAACTAGATGGTCAGACGAACCTTTAGATTAAATTTTGCAAACGAGAACAAAAGCAGGTCATCGTTCACCCCGTGTGTGTGTGTGATAAGGGACTGGGCACGGCTTTGCGTTTACCCACCTCCCGTTCTTCAGGCAGCAGCTTTGACAGCTCCTTCAGTTTTCCTGCTCCGAAGGCCAGCCAGTTGCCTTGCCGGATATCATTGATCATTTCTCTCACTGGCCTACAGGTGGCGAATGTTGGCATATTACCTTCGACTGACACATCAACTTTAAAGACTCGTTAAACACAGGTAAAAACCGCCCATTCATTTTGATCATTTTCCAAAAAAAAAAACAAATGCTACCGTATGCATCTCAGGATACCAGAATGAGGTCAAAAGATTCCAAACTTCCTGATAATACAACAGCTTCGTGCCAAACCTCCCACAACCCCACACAAAAGCCCACTTTCCAGTCCCAGGTGGTCCGGAAGAAAGCACTGTGCGTGTGTAACCACCCCATACATACCCACAGTGAATCCATCACTCGTTCAAATTTAGTCACGGTCCAGCCCGTGAAACGCGTCACAACTGTGTGTCTGCGGCATTATGGTCTAGCTTGACGTGCCCAGTGAAGAGTCCCACTTCCCAGAGAACGCTGTAGCTACATGCAGATGTACGCAGAGGACAAAGAAGCGTAAAATGCCTGCGTCCTCTCGGGAAGAAGCCGCGCGGCTCTCAGCGTTGTATTTTTCGGGGAGCAGGAAAGAGAAACTGGAAAGCAAGGGTCAGAGTGATTGTCTCCACATGCCAAAGATGTGCCTGAGTCCGATTCTTACTTTTTGAACTGTTTCAGGTAGATTCCAATGTTCATGCTCTTCTTTGAGTTCAGGATGGAAACCTGAGTCGACAAGAGAGGGGGGGATTTGGGGGTTCAGTCAAACCCTAACAAAAAGGTGGCACTTGCAACCAAAACTGGCTTCAAGCTAGATGGAGCCTGACACTAACATAGCGCCAGGTGGGACTACCGGCCATGAATCCCCAACCATCCTACCGAGTCAGCAATATAAAAATACAAGGTCTTTGGTGCAAGTCTGCTGGGCTGTGGGGGTATCAGCAGACAAGAAGTCTAACCTTTGAAGCCACTGAACTGAAAGATTACCCATCACAAATCACTTAGGTTTTACTGAATCTGTTAAATGAAATAACCTCTGGAAATTACTCAGTTATACCATTTCAGTTCAAGTTCTGCTTCAGCCTGCACTCAACAACTAGTCCACTTTCAGAATCGACAGATCAACAGCAGTTTAAGGAGAAATGTGAAGAAAAGCTGCCCCAGACCAGTGTTGACCAGTGTATTTCTCTACTGCGCGAAAGCCAGGCAGTTTTGCCATTCGGCACAGTAAATCCACAGGCTACGCGTGAGCTTAGAAACCCAATACGCACTGCCATTCAGACGTCATGTACGCCGTGCGCTAATCCTTACGAAAAATACACTGAAGCTGCCAGCGAGAATCACGGAACGGTGAGATGAGCGAGGGACTGGATACTCACGGTCTCAGAGCCCTGGGCGGACAGGGGCAGCCCCAGCAGACTTCTCCTGATGTCTCTGCAGCTGTGCAGCCAGGCTCCGTCGCTGCGGCTGAACAGCTCCTCCATGCGCTTGGTGTCCAGCTTGAAGTCCTCCAGGGCCCGCGGCACCGTCCACACGTTGCGCTTCCCCAGCACGCTCTGGCGGGGGATGGTGTCCCAGTTGAACTTGCGCATCCTGGACTGTCGCATCATCGTGCGGGAGAACGGGTCGTTGCCAGGACCGGGAGGAGCCGGTGGAGGAGGAGGAGGAGGAGGAGGAGGAGGAGGAGGAGGAGGTGGTGGTGGTGGGGGTGGTGTGGG
>JAOYSI010074235.1:6844-18803 GCA_025775065.1 Hiodon alosoides | reverse complement strand
TGCATTCCACTGAACAGAACCCCAGAACAAACATGGAATGGATCCTATACAATGGGTACACATACACTGAAATGCTACTTTTAGCAAAATGTCCTCTTTTTGAACTGCCCTCCGCCACATCTTCTTGGTCACAGCCTAGGGACGCCACAGAGCTAGCCTGTAATAGTTCAGATACATTCTTCACACTGGGGAACAGAACTGGATAGATTACATTTTAATGTCCACCCATAAAGGTGTCTTTTACATAAAGTTTAAAAGCTGAAAAGGCAACACGGATCCTTTCAGAGATCAGCGCACGTACTAACTGTTGGCTACATGCAGTGAACTTGGCAAACTTCTACCCATTCTAGCCGGCAAATTCTCTCAGATCTGCAGGGGATGATGAACTCAGATGCTCAGATGCCTTTGACAAAAGGACATTCGCTTTGTCATTCCTCTTAATCCTGGCAAGTTTCTCAACCCCCGCTAATGAGGTAGTAATGAGGAGTACCACTGCCATGCTTGATAATATTATTTTCATTTATTCAGAATTAATTTCATTTATTCAGAAATATTCTAGGAACTCAAAGCGCTTTACAGACAAAAGGCAGCTATACACAACAAAAAGGAATAATAACATAAGGAAACCAAAAAATTAAGTAATAATTAAATGACAATAAAATACAGAGGACATTAAATTAATAAAAGGCTACCCGGTGTGAAAAGAAAGTTTATCAAAATATGTAAACTGTAAAAAGACGACACTGATTGCTATTCTGGAAGATTGATTCAAAGCCCAAGGATATAACAGTCAGCAGGGCTTCATTTGATCTGAGAGGCCATTAAAGCTCAGTAATGTAATCTGAGGCTATCCCATGTCTTGCTTAAAAAGTAATGAATATCATTTTAAAATTTTAAGTCAACTCTAAAAGCAATTGGAAGCCAGCGCAGAGGTGCAGGGATTGGGGTAATGTGTGTTCAATAAGCCTTACTGGCACATTTTTAACCAATCGTGAGAGGGCTTGCCGACTTAGATTGGTGTAAAGTGAATTACAGTCCACTGTGAAATAGAAGCAGGAATTACCTTCTTGTATTACAAAGACAATTCTACATATAGAATTCTAGACCTGATTCTAGATTTATTTCTTATTTTCTAGTAACATGTTTTTAACAAGTTTAGTGTGTAGCTCAAAATTTAAAAAGGTTTTAAAATTGGTTTAAAGAGCACATATTTTATTCCTTTTATTCTGTGCCCCCTGTGTGGGCGTCCCACACCGCAGCTGGTTTCGGTCAAATGTGATATGAACGAGAGGTAGCATATATACAGAAAACAAAATGGGCCCAAAAATTGACCCTTGGGGAACCCCACAATTGACCCTTGAGGGAACCCACAATTGATCAGAGCAGGGGGAGATGAATAGAAACCAAATGAAAACTCTCTGCCAATAAGATTGGAGTTTTAAACCAGTTTAGAGTGTTTGCGAGACACCCACCCAATTTCTAAGGCAGTCAATTAAAACAGCGAGATCAGCGGTATGAAAGACCATGCATAGGTCTAATAAAGCTAGCATAGGGCAAATGCCAGTGTAAGAAAGTGGTTGGTTCCTTTATGAAGGGCAGTTTCAGTCCTGTACACTGGAATATAGTTGCGCTCTGTTGCATTTAGGCCACAAAGTTTCAGTATTGTCTGATCTGACCACAACACGTATTTCTCCTCTTGTTTTGTCATTTCATTTGAAATATCTTCATGTATATCTCCACGTATATCACGTATAACCAATATGACTGCAATACAGGCAGAAGCCAATCAGATTACTCTGTACTTTGTTCATTTTATTAACAAAATAGGTTGAGGTTTGCCATAGCAAATACTTATGCAGGTTGTTTTGTATTAACTAAAGAAAAGCAGAGCATAAACAACTGTATTATTATTATTATTATTATTATTACTACTATTTATAATTTAACCTTAGCTATGACTTTTTTTAAAGCTGTATTACCTTCAAACAAACAAACGTGTAAATGATTTGTTTTCCAAGATGAATAATTATGTAGGCTAATTACATGTAATGCATGGCCTTTTATTACAGCTGATCTGGCGTGAACCGAAAGCGCATTTTTAAAATCAAAAAGTGGCTCTCATATTTTGTGACCGCAAAAAAGAAACCTATTCAATTAGACTAATATTTTTATCCAGGAAGATATATTCGGCATAACCTTTCTTTTCCGGTCTCAGCAGATTGCCAGGAAATGGGAAATAGTCACATTAATGTGCTTCAGTGTAAAAGGTCATTTACCCATCTTATCTTAAAATCTGCCAGATTTGCCATTGTCTTAACGTATCCGTTCGCTATAAAACTGAATTCTGAAAACATTTAATTTGAATTTGTGTCATAGCTTATTTCAGATCTCTTAGTTAAGAGCCTACGTTATTTTAGCCAGCTCTGAATTTATCCGTTCCTTAACGCACAAAAGAAATGTCCGAGCAGTTCGAAGGCCTAAGCCAAAGCGTCTGTTGGACAGAAATGCTAGTAAATACTAGTAATACTAGTAAAAAGTTAGACCGACACTTAACTAAACAAGTAGCCTACCGTCTATTACAGAAAATTGTAAAAGAAAACATAGGCCAGCCTCAACTTGGCTACTGCAGGTTTCTGGGCAGAAACTTGTGTCATAAACTGTATGTTTTCACTGGGTTAAACGAGCAACAAATCCATTTACATGGTTAGATTATCAGCGACCAATCCAAGTGATTTCCATACATCTGATTAAGATCTAGCTAGTGAAAATCTATTCAAGCCATTTTATACCCTATTAAGTATGGAACTTAACATCCTTAATACTTCCACTGGCCAAAAAGTTAATAAATTAATAACTATAAAATCTGAATTTCGATTTGACCCAAAACATGCTTATTTTCAACCTGCAAAATCTATATTTTAATTCCGACCCGAACCTGACCCACTTCGCAGTTGACCCGCGAGTACCCGACCTGATGCAGAACTCTGACTGAACCAGGTTTATGCCAGTAAATTTCAGTATTCACATGAAAATAACACATATTTTCCCAATGTTACCATATGGGGTATTCTTAACCAATAACCGAACCAAATCGAAATTTCCAAAACCAGTCATCGGAAAAACACAAATGAATAAGGTATAGACACATTTAAATAGCAGTCACATTAATGTCAGTATAGACAAATTATGTAAAACTGACAGCAAAAGACTTTATTTATTATGTATGTATTTATTTATTGAGTGAAGAGCCTGACACTGCAGACCCAAAACCCTTTTCCTCTCCGCAAATACTCAAACGCCTCCGTTTTCTAGCTGTTCTTTTCATCTTCAGTGAATGAGAAGACGTTTCAAACTTCCAGAAAGTTTCAAAGTGGTGACAGTCCCTGCAACCGCAGAGTTAGCCGGTACCTAACAAATTAAGTCAATTTATTGGAGTCCTCATCAGGCTTCATAACTCATGACCTCACATACCTTCCTATCTGGTCATCTCCAGTGCTCCTAATAGGCGACGCCCAGGAAGAATTCCTTATCTTAACCTACATCATTTTTTTTTATAGGCTGAAACAGTTACTAAATAAACAAATGTAGTTCGGTACCTATCCCGTCATGACAATTCTTCCCTGACAATTTACAAAAAGCATCAGAGGGAACCCTGAAATACCCAAACCATTCACTGGCTGCAGGACCCACACCAAGCAAGCGGACCCACACCCTCCAATCTACCTGTGATTAAAACTTTCATCACGCTGACGTGAATACACCTCAGGTGCTGACGTGAATATAGGTACTCCTCAGGTAACGACCTAGCTGTTTAACAACCAGCTCTCCAACCGGTCTGTACTGGGCGCTGTACGAGAACTTTGGTCGTGGAAACAGCACAGCGTATAAACACTACTGTATGAACATTGAAAAATATACAAAAAATGTTACAAATGGTGCAAAGGTGACATTAAAACAATATCTAAAGATGGTTGAAACAAACCCACTACCAGTACAGTATGCCGGAAATATCGGTAAGGGGCAGCTCCTCGCTTATCGACCAATTCCCTTAACGACCTTGTCGCAGGATCGGAACTCGGTCGTTGAGTGAAGAGTAGCTGTACACCTGACGTGAATACACCCTTTTGGACACAAGAGGTTCTCCCCTGGCACACAAGGCTTACAAGTACAGTCGTGCACCATGGAACAATGGCCTCTGGCTGCCGTCTTCTAACGGCGTATTTCGGACTGATAAGGCATGACAAAGGTCTGCTTTGTTGAGGCATTATGAATAGCAAGGCTACGAAATTCTCTATTGGTGGCAAGATGCAATTTCCAGCTATCTAAATTCCAGGTATATAGCTATAGCTGGTTAGCATTCACAATTTTGAAAAGGTCTCAGATTTTTCTGAAATATTTAATTTCCTGGTACCAGGTTTCCTCAAAAGACAACAACTTTCAAATAAAACATTGCATGATTTTTTATTTTCTATCTTTACTCAGAGTTTGCCTGTTCATCCGTGATGAAGCATAACTCTGGCGGGTGAATTGCAACAAGATTTTTAAAAATCCCCAAACTTCTGCTTTTCAAATTAAGGGATTATGACATCAATCGAGCAAAATTTATTAAAAAACCAAATCTGAATGACCGATCAACATTTCCTACGCACATTGTAATACTAGGCACGCAACAAAATAAATTCTTAAAAGTTGTCAGTAGCCTACCGTTCTCTGTGTATCGGATACATTATCATAGGCTGTTGGAGACTCCTTTTCTATAGTAGAGTAAAAAAACAAGAAAGAAAGTGTTAATGCGACACAATAATAATAAAAAAAACTGCTCTACTAGTTACCCCGTGAATTTCTTGTGTTCATAAAATTCAGCACACTTGTGTTCTCCGATCACTTCGAGTCTGAAGATGAAATACGATGTGGCTTCACTTCACTGATTCACTGGGTGCATGAATTTCGTTTCCATGCCAACGTGTAATATCAAAAAAGTGTTGGTAAATTACAGACTAACAACATGCCACTTTAAACTAAGCACTTTGCGTAGCAAGTATGTGTAATGTTCAAAATCTACATTTTGTAATTTAGTCAAACTCGTCCACCGTTTAAGATTTGTCTCGAAATTTTAACGCGTGCAATATAATATAAGCCTGTCCGTTTTCAAAACGTGGTTTCACCCGTTATCCTCACGTAGTTTTTAACTGGGTATTTTAGCATTGCAATTCGCTCAAGGGAACAATGTTTTCAGCAAGTTTTTAGTTAGTGCGGAGGCACAAAGTCTCCCATTTTCAATCGTATAAAATATTAGTTTAAGCATCTCTTAGTTAACCCTGTAGATGCAAACTAATGCAAAGTTTGTTAACTTGTAGCAATGTTTAAACAAACGTCGTAGATAGATTTTATACGTAAAATAAATAGCATTGTTTGCAAGACGGCATTTAAGACAAAGATGGTTATTGTACTGAGAATATGTCAATACGAGAACGCGTACTTTAATTATACGTACATTTCGCAGGCTACGTAACAAGCAGCTAGAAATGAACCCCGGGACGCACTCTTTCAACTAACAGTGCATGTGTTAGAAGAGAACGTGTACCGCGAATCGTAACCGATTTAAGAAGCTGGTGCCAAACTTACTCACCCCATGTCGTTCTGAAGGCTTTCTGATTACTTAGCGCTCTTCTGCACTCTTCCGACTCGTCCACGTCTGTAGCGAACGCGGTGATGTTCCTTCTTCTGATTTTCGCCCCCTTCCCTTTTCTTTTGTCTCCGGATCCGGATGCTTTTAAATTTCCACCGGAATGTCGCTGCGAAAGTCGTAGGTTTGCTTACTCGGGCAATAGGGACATCGCCGAGAAGTGGGTGACAGCTCGATTCGGTGTCTCGTCCGTGAAGATTTAGCGGGACACTTGCAATATTCCCCAAGTTTGAGCGCCGTTCTTTTTTCCTACTTTAGATTTCGGCTATAACGGAGGCTTTCCCCCACATATTTATTTTACTTATCTTTTAATGTTATTTAGTAATCTTTAAGCATCACAATGGCTAAAACGTGTTACTAAATCGAATATAAAAATCAACCCATACGTTGTATTTGTTTATTGTAACCTTTCACAGCGCTTCCTGTCTACTTTTTGTTCGTTAGTATTTTTCTACACTGACAATACTGGAGGCTACACAACTATGTTCTACATTTGATCCGTGTATTTTAAATCCCTCTCTTGCGCCACCTGCTGGCTAAAATTGAGTGTCAGACTCTATATAGAGACTGAACATATTTTTATACAGCGGATACAGAAAACTAAGCTGCGAGTTCTTAAAAACACATTTTATACATTAGGAGACGCAATTAATAATAAACGAAGAAACACGGTGTAGGTCGATAGTCTTAGAATCATACAGTATTCAGCTGCCCAGAAGCAGAGAACCACACGGTTAAATAGACCGTTTTTCCAAGAAAACGACACCGTAAGCAATTTAGAAAGTAGTGAAAAGTTTTATTACACAGACTTTGTAGTTCCAGACCCACTTTCGCTTCTGCTGAATTCTCCCCTGTATTTACACTGATAATTAAAATGTTGCCTCTTGGATATACAACTGCCAGAAACGGAATCAGTAAATGCCCGTAACATTACTGGAACTAGGGCAGTATATAAGAACTGGGTAACGGAATTGATCCGCAAAAAATTATTATTTTTTTAATCTATAGCCTGCGTTTGAGAAAGTTTACGCAATAACACACGCACACATTTAATTTTCGTATGCGCTCAGAATAACTAAGAAAAATGTTTTTATAATTGCTTCAAATAAAAGTTTACCCAACTGATTGAAAAAAAAATGTCAAAAACAAGGCATGACAAAACTGTAGTACCTTTTAGCCAGTTCATGGTTTAAGGGCATTCAGATTTATACTCAAGTCCTCAAAATATTTTTTTTCACAAATTCAAACTAGTCACACAAAAAAAGCTACTCATTTCTTTAAACTTAGTTAACTGCACATGAAACAGATCAGTGTTACAACTTGAATTTTCTCTAATATATATATAGAAAGATTACATAATTATTTTTAAATATGTGGCCATATAACCTCTCAACACAAAAAGATTTATACAAAAAAACGAAAGAAAATCAAAAAGCCTGGAGTGCCAAAGTACAGAAAGTGTCAAGGGAAGCAAAATTGCTGCATAAACTCAAACCTAAATGGTTCCCATCTTTGTGAAGACGCATTTAAGACCCAAAACGGGGAGAAGTCACTGTCGCTGACAGAGACACAGCCCTGAAAGGCAGGCTCCACAGCTTGGACCAGGGCCTGGACTGGGCGATTTGATGGAAGGACCAGTTGCATGAATTTTATTGTTTCGTTTCGTTTTTTTGTAGGGAGGCGAGACAAAAACAGAACACAGCTATTCAGCTTAACAGAGATTATCTTTAATCAGTTAACATTTTAGGTTTAGTGGTAACAAAATTCAGCACAAGTGTCACTTAAAAATACAATTTACTCACTTCCATGCTAATCTGCTAAAGGTGAAAATTCACTGAAGTTTTAAGATGGACAGTTTAACAAAATATCCAGAGGGGAAAAAAGAAGCTTAACATAATGGTAACATAATGGTTAGATAATGGGAGGGGGACAAAATCAGCGTATTTTTGGGGTGTGCTGGGTAATGTCCGTAACATAAAGACTATAAAACATACGCAGTTTCCCTGCCATGATAAACAGAAATCTAGGATTGCTAAGGCGCATAAAGGGAAGTGAAATTGCACACAAAGAAAGGTTTTAAATCAAAAATAAGTACGAAAGAGGGAAGCCTTTAAACTTATAGATCTCTGATTCAACGAAAACCAAAAACCACAGCACCTTGACACAAGGACAAAAAACGAAATAAAACGTCATGGTAACCCCTGACTGAAGACCGGGTGACTGGCCTCTTTTCTGTAATAAAATCCTAAAGAAGCCCTTACTGTCCTGGAGTGTTTTCATCAAGAAAAACAAACTACCAGTACGGTCGTACGGAAGCCCCGTCACCTGTAGTAATTACATTCAGAAATGACCTGGGGCTTCACATTACCTCCAAAAGTTTCCAGGCTAGCAAGTTTTTTGTCATTTAATTTTCAGTTCCCTTGATATTTATGTGAATCCAATCCTGTTTAAGACAGTTCGAAACTCTGCCTTTAACTGGCTTTACCATGTACGCAAGATATAAAAATAAAAAAAATATATTTAATTTAGCATACCTAAATTTTAGGGAAATTTCAAATAGCTGTGAAATTGATACACTTCTAGAGTAGAGTAGAATATCCACATTCCATTTAATTTTCGTGAAGAACAATTTGTGAACTGAAAAGGCTTTTTATAAATATGAATAGGGTCAGTCAATAACAATAGGTTTATATGCGATACACTGAAGTCTAAATTCCAGGCCATCTGCAGCTGTAATCAGCCAATGCTACTTTAAAAAAAAAAAAAAACTTTTTTAAACAAACAGACGCCATCTTTTCCATTTCTGCTCCAGTTACTTAATGACCTTGCAAATGGAAGGACACTGCTAACCTAGAGCAGAGATGGGAACACAAAAGAAAAAGCCCTGTTTGGAATCCTACTTATTTCAGCTTAAAAGAATAAAGTGTGACTTTATATACTGACACAACACATCTCATCTGTGTTAATGGGGCTGCCTTTGTTGGAAAAGCCCTTCTTTCAGACCGGAAAAGCCATTGCATACCAAGTTAGTATTCTTCAGTACTGCTTACTTCTGTTAAACACTACCTTTTGTTCACTACGAAGTTACAGTTAATTTGGAAAAAATGTCTCAACCACAGACCTCTCAGGTCCGCCACTTCAGATCTTGAGACAAGAGACTTCTTCCATTTAATACCCCAGTGCCATTCCACCAGTGATGTTCAGAAAACCACCCTAAAGACCTGACCTGGAAGTCTCTGAATTTCAAATGCAATTAAAGGCATTTTAATTCCAAACTTCTACAAACCAGACTTTATGCAGAAAACTTCACGGTTGAAGTAGATGAACTACTATAATTCTTCACCCATCAGCCTGAGATGGAATCCATTCCCACTCATTCCACCTTTTAAACTCACAGAACACTACTAGTTCATATCAACTTCGAGGTCCTCTCGAATTGCCCCATTTTCCTCAGTTGCCACAGACAACGGAATGAGTTCCTTGAGAGCGTGGTCTTTCTCCTCTCCTGCTTGACGAGCGTGGTCTTTCTCCCCTCCTGCGTGAAGAGCGTGGTCTTCCTCCCCTCCTGCGTGAAGAGCGTGGTCTTCAGGCAACTGGACCTGGTGGCAGAGCAGGATGGGGGTCTCAAGGCCCCCCCCCAACAGCGCCACCTGGGGTGCCGCCGCAGACGTCTGTCTCAGTGTGCTGGCAGTGGTCTCTCTCCTGTCCGTCCGTCCGTCCGTCCGTTTGTCTTTCTCTCCTGCGATGTGTTGCTCTCTCTCTCTCTCCCCTGTTCCTTTCACACAGTGGTGCTTCAGTAGTAGCAGTGGAAAACAGGCGCCATTTGTACCAACCGTATTAAAACATCAGGCATAGCTCCTCTTCTGGCAGCCTAAGGGAACAAAGTCATTTGAACAATTCAAAATGACATTCAGATAACATCAATGGACATCCAGCAGTAGTACTGTCGTTTTTGCTTTTATCCAACAGTGGACAACATGTTAACCTAGAATAATATAAGAATAATAATATTTTACCAGAATACACAAAAGGCTCTTACACTCTAGTACTGCGACAGTCCAGTGACACTCCCATGCTGGTACGCACGTTCACCCTGGTATGTGGAGTCTTGGGAGAGAGCCACGTCAATCTGGGACTTGAACTCATCACCCAGATAACTGTCCTATTTAAGGAAAGGGAAAAGAAAAAAAAAAAAAATGTTGAAACTTACAGCAAACACACAATATAACAGTAGTCCCTTTGTCGACGTTTCCTTACCTGTGAGAGTTCAGGCTGGGAGAGGCCTGGTTGGCTCATTTGAGACGGCTGGCTCATGGAGATGTATCCCTGGGTTAGGGGCCCTTGAGAAAAAGGCTGGGAGACCACGTCCTGACTGGCCTGGCTGTTGGGAAGGTTGGCCTGGCCACTGCTGTGGGTCCCCGTGACGCGACCTCTCTGCCGTCCACCACGGCCCATCTTTCCCTTCACGGAGCCCCGGCCTACAAGCGGATCAGAAAACGACATTCGCCCTTGGATGGGTTTATAATCAAGACCGACTGTCGGTCTTTCTTTACTCATCCAGGTTAAGTTTGATCGAGCAGAGTCGCCTTTCCTCTCCGCAGGTGAAGGCAGAGCGGATGAAAAGGGCAGGACAGAGAAACCGGAGGCGGCGCTCACCAGCGGCTGGGCCGTTGCCTTGACCCAGGTACCCAGGTGGGGGTATGGGTGGCATCACCAGGTTGAAGGGAATGGGGATGTTCATTGCAGCAATGTGACTGGGCCCCGTGCCAACCGTGCCGATTGTGCCAATCATGCCAATCTGGTCATGGGTCTGAAAGTACATGCTGGATGGGCGAGCTGCAGACAGGGAGATACAAGGAGGTTTAACGCAAAGACCCAGACTTGTAGAGTTAGAACTCTTATTTCACCAATTATATTTAATAACCAAAAATCAATGCATCTATATGCATTCTGTACGTGTCACTAGATTTTTGTCCCATCCTACTTTTTCATTAAGCGCGACTGAGTTAGCTGAAAACTGGCCTTTTCTGAGGTACAGAAACCAGCGTACACCGCGGGTCGCTGGACCAAGTCGACGGCACTGAGACCAAGCATCTCTTACCGGCACTGCTGCGGTCATACGCTGACCCGGGGATAAGGGCCTCTCGAGCGTCGTACATGGCTGTGCTCATGAAACGGGCGCCCTGAAAACAACACACAGCGCCTGTCACAAACAGAGTGCCACAACAGCAGCAGTGGTAATTTATCTAGCGCAATAGTTTCTGGTTCGTTTGCAGATGCAACGCTTCAGAGTAGCCATTTTCTGGTTCGTTTGCAGGTCTAGATCCGATGCTAGCCACAGGGGCACTTTCCCGCAGCGTTAGCCCTCACAGGGGCACTTTCCCGCAGCGTTAGCCCTCACAGGGGCACTTTCCCGCAGTTAGCCGCAGTTAGCCACAGGGGCACGTTCCCGCAGTTAGCCACAGTTAGCACTCACAGAGACACTTTCCACAGTTAGCCCCAGTTAGCACTCACAGAGACACTTTCCACAGTTAGCCGCAGTTAGCACTCACAGAGACACTTTCCGCAGTTAGCACTCACAGAGACACTTTCCACAGTTAGCCCCAGTTAGCACTCACAGAGACACTTTCCACAGTTAGCACCAGTTAGCACTCACAGAGACACTTTCCACAGTTAGCCGCAGTTAGCACTCAGAGACACTTTCCACAGTTAGCCGCAGTTAGCACTCACAGAGACACTTTCCACAGTTAGCCCCAGTTAGCACTCACAGGATTGATGGTGTTGACTAGCTTGCGGGGCTTGCTAAACTGCATCAGGCTCTCCCGCAGGTTGTTAAGGGGCCCCTCCACCAGCACCTTCTGTTCCTTGTAGTAGTTCAGCAGGTGATTCCACAGTGGCTGCTTAGACAAGGCTTTGGGGTTGCCCACTATGATCACCCCGTACCTGCAGCACACAAGACAAATGTTTATTAAACCACAGGACCACACAACACAGCATTTTTACAAAGACAGAAGATACATTTTACACCACAGTCATAATATACTTAACATATACACAACATATGTCCTTGGCTACCGTTGCAAAATACAAACAGATATACGATTTATTATATACGGTTTCATAATTAGAAACGAGGATATTTAATTATTTTTAAAGATCGAAGACGGCATATTTAGCCTGAATATTAGCCAGTGAACATGTGTTTACGATATTTAGCCAGTGAACATGTGCGTGTGTACTACATTTAGCCAGTAAACATGTGCGTGTACGATA